>CM050938.1:65656-139687 GCA_027789145.1 Solanum arcanum | reverse complement strand
TACGTTTGTACTAAATGGTTACGGTAATTTTGTATAATATTGTTTTCTTATTTCTTTTGCTTCATCTAAATTGTATTTAGCTTTGTAATAATATTCTTTAAATGCGCAAGTATATTCTTCTAAGTAACACATTTTACATATAGCTAATTTTGTCATAAGTTGTCTATTTATTATTTTTCTCTATTTTGTTCTCTTATATCTGTAGTCATACCTCCAAATTCATTTGTTATTGCTTTGATTCATATTTATCTAGTATATCAATATTTGTTCTTTGATGATCCATCCATTTTCTTATCATTCCTAAGTACTTCTAAACTTTCCGAGGGTAGATTTTCTATCCATAATTTTGTTGTTCCTACAAATGTTCTTTCTATGTATCTTGGTGTTTTTCTTTGTTTCTATTTTGTTATCTATTAACTGTTTAGACATATTTCCTATCCATAATAATATTGCTTTATTTATATCTCCGACTCAATCTAAATCTAAGAAATTGTATTGTTCATTTGCTGGTTTATGTGTACAATTTTTATTTAGTCTACTGTTCCATATTGCATTATTTACATCTGATTGTTGATAGATTTACGTATAATAAGTTGGTGGTGTCCTCCTAGGACTAACTCTAGGACTATTTTCTCGGGACTATTATGGGGTTTTAACTCTTGACGTACTAGGCCTATTCATATCTCCTGTGTTTATTTCTAATTTTTTTGGTTTATTTATACATTCTAGAATTTACGTATATGTTTCACTTATATCGCTTTATTTCGATTGTTGGTCATTTTCATTTCCATCTATTTCATTTACTTCAATATCTTCATTTAGATCTTCATTTAGTTTTGTTCCATTCGTTTTATTTCATTTGTTAATTCTAGCTCTTTATCTTTTTCTTTTTGTTTTTGTTTATTTTCATATAATAATTTTAACCTAGCTAATTCCTTTTCTAATTCACTTATTCTTGTATTTTTATTTCTTCTAAATTTTGTACTTCTTGTTTTGCTTGTGTTTTTATTTTTTCAATTTCTTTTGATTTATCTATTTCTTCATTTTCTTTTGTTATTCTTACCATAGTCATTAAACTATCTTCTAATTTTCTTGTTTCTTTTTCTAGCATTAAGTATAAGTTATTTCCTATTTTCTTATATCTTCTTCCTAAATTTTAAAATACTATTTTTATTGTCATTCCATCTTGGTTTTCATATGTTTTTTCGTCTAATGCAAACTCTTCTTTGTTCATTATGATCTATGTATTATATTATGTTGTAATTCATATTCAAGACAATCTAATTCTAATTCTAACCTTAATATATCTTTTCTTTGTGCTAGTATTGATTTATTACATACTCCTGCTAATATATTTTCTTCTAACCTTCTTTTTCTATGTTGTAACTCTTGTTCTTTTTCAGTTATTTGTTCCATTATTTTTTATATTAATTGTTGTTTATATTTTTCTTCGTTCATATTGTTTCTTCAAATAGCAAACATATTTGTATTCTGTTTTTGAAATTATATTTATCAAATGATCTTTTTTATCATTATCTGTTTTGACTAGTTGTGATAATTGATATTCTATATATAAGGATTTTAATTTTTTCCATATTTTTCGTACTTTTTGTCTATCTTAGTTTTTGTTATTTTAGTTTTTATTTTTATTTATCATAACCTTCTATATAATATTTTAAAAAGCTTGCTTAATTTTTCTGGATATTTAATCTTTTTAACACCTGTAATTTCTACCATATCGCCTTAGCCAATGTTCAGTCATATTTAGTCTCCAATATCTAAATCATCATATAAATCATATATGTCAAAGTAAAGTTCATCCTGTATACTTTGTATAGTTAACTCAGTCCAACCTTGGGTTGTTATTTCTATTATTTCATATGTTAATAATTTATCGTAAATTGCTCTTTTTATATCAGTATTAAGACTTTTTAATATATAAAATAATAATATCTTATAATCAACATCATCGTTTAATAGGTATGTTTCCATTTTTATTATTTTCATTTTTCACTAAAATTTTATTCCTTCCAACCTCTTAATAAATTATACTTGCTTATTATGCAAAAATAATGATTTAATAATCATCTCGTCTGGTCACTACTACAGCTTTCTTCTTTGGTTAGTTACCCTAACAAATACTCAACTTTGTTTACTCCCTAAACGGCCTTCTCGCCTACGGTTTCAACCTTAGGATGGCATAGTGCAGGCGTACTTATTTAAAGAATATTTCTGTAGCAAACTTTCTAAAGATGGTTATTATAACATTATTCAAACATGATAAACAATTATAATTAACAAGAGATTTTCAGGAATAAATTAATTTAGCTACTCATGAATATAAAATGGTATACCTGTTTTTGTAGATCTTCCGACATAGTTGATTTGTTTTCCATAATTATTTAATTAACTAGCTCTGATACCAATGGAGGGGGGTGGAAGCGGATTTATGATTTGAGAGTAGAGAGTAGAGAGAAGATTATTAACTGAAGGATTGATGATTTTATTTATGAGGGGAAACCCTCTATTTATACACAAAATTTACAGACTTTTGGCCAAAAATGGCCGACACATACTTTACACTTGGCCTTTTTATATTCGGCCGACACAAGAAAACAAAATACTTACTATTACTACTTTACATAATGGCCTCTTCTTTATTTATGGCCGACATACACACTATTTTCTTTATGACTTTTACAATTGGATTTTTACAATGACACAACACGACAAAAATAAAAATTATTACTTTTTACATATGGTCGATATTCAAATTGACACAAAATTTTAACAAAATTCAAAATACTCTTTTCTATTTATTTCCCATTTTATCTGTGCTTCTGTATAAGATCCTGAATAATATCTACAATGGTGTTCTATTTTTTATTTTTCATATTTGTATTTTAAAACTGTAACGACCCGTTTAGTCGTTTTGAGCAGCAGATTTTATTTCTGGAAAAACTGGCCTAGACTACAGACACCACGACGGACCGTCATAGGCACGACGGTCTTTCACAGAGGTTTCGTTCCATGACACTTAGAATTCTGAAATTTGGTACTGAAAATCGACTCTCTGAACTCCGTAACGAACTGACAGGACGGACCGTCACAGGGGTGACGGACCGTCACAGTCCACTTGAGTTTTTAGAGGCTGCGACGACCTGAGTGACGGACCGTCGCAGGCATGACGGCCCGTCACAGGGCGCGTAGTCCCAAATAATCGGATTTCTTTCCACGTTTTAAGGGACGTTTTGGACTATTCTTTCCTTAATTATAAAGTTTGAGGGTTAATATTAATAAATCTAATTATTTGGGGGTTAAAATAGGTAACCTTAAGTTAATTAGTGGGTCATTATTACCATCTTTCATTCTTAATTATATATGAATTAGGGTAAAAGAAAGAGGGTTTGAATAAGAAAAAGAAAAGAACAGAAAGAGAGGGAGAAACGAACGAATAGAGAGAGAGAAAGAAACGAAGAGGATAGCAAGGATTTTGAGAAGATAGCTTGTTGATTCAATTCTTCGGTGGAGGTAGGTTATGGTTTTCATGCTATTCGTAGTAAACTCTTAATAGCGAATGATATATGTTAGTAGTATTGTAAAACCTTTCTATATGCTTAATTGTATGCTTGCATGAATGATGTGATTATGTAATTATGAATAAATAAGCATGAGGAAGCTATTGAATACCAAATCTTGAAAAGAAACCCTAATCTACTTGTTAATGATGATGCCTTGGTATAGAAGAAGGCTTGATGAATTAAAGTAATGGGATTGATGATGCCTTGGTATAGAAGAAGGCTTGATGAATTAAAGTAATGGGATTGATGATGCCTTGGTATAGAAGAAGGCTTGATGAATTAAAGTAATGGGATTGATGATGCCTTGGTATAGAAGAAGGCTTGATGAACGGATAGAATGAGAGTAGTGGATCGGAGTGTCACGTTCCGACACATAGTATTAGTGGATCGGAGTGTCACGTTCCGACACATATAGGGGATCGGAGTGTCACGTTCCGACACATAGTATTAGTGGATCGGAGTGTCACGTTCCGACACATATAGGGGATCGGAGTGTCACGTTCCGACACATATAGGGGATCGGAGTGTCACGTTCCGACACATATAGGGGATCGGAGTGTCACGTACCGACAAAAGAGGAAGAAAGATAATGAATCGTGAAAGATGAGAATATACTCAACATAATGAACTTAATTCCCAAATGAGCATGGTATTGAGGCTTGAGCCCTCATGGATGAACTTAATGGTACTTATTGACGATTATAGTACTTGTTGTTGTTACATTTTGAGTTTATAGTTGATTTATGATATTAACTGATATATATTGTTTTCTATTTTGAGTTGGCCGATGATATCTACTCAGTACTTGTGGTTGTACTGACCCCCTACTTTCATGTTTTCTTCCTTGTATTTGTGTAATGCAGCAAACGTTCCGTCAACTTCGACTCAACAGTAGATCTAGCCAGTCTTCACTACCTTCAAAAATTCAGGGTGAGCTAATGCGTCTAGCTTGGACTGGGTCTTCTCCTTCAAGTCTTGATGCCTTGAACTTCCGGCATGGACTAGCTAGTATTTGTTTTAGCTTCTTAGACAGTTTTAGTTTAGCAATTTGAGCTAGATGTTCTTGTGATGATGACTTCCAGATTTTAGGGATATTAATAATAGTTTTGAATTGTTTTATTAATGAGTTAAGTCTTCCGCATTATTTTCTGTTGTTATATATTGAAATGTTAAGGTTTATATGGGTTGGTTCGCTCACATAGGAGGGTAAATGTGGGTGCCAGTCGCGGCCCGGTTTTGGGTCGTGACAAACTTGGTATCAGAGCATTAGGTTCGTTGGTCTCATCACACAAGAACAGGTCTAGTAGAGTCTTAAGGAACGGTAGGGGGACGCCTTTACTTTTCCTTGAGAGGCTATAAGACTTTAGGAAAATTTCACTCTTTCATTCTTTCTTTCGTGCTACTACTTGAGTCCAATTGGTATCTAGGCGTACGGTGGTATCTGACCATCTTCACTCTCTTTCGCAGATGGTTAGAACTAGAGCAACGACTACGCCAACACCAACACCAGCACCGGCAGGACAGGGTGCGTCTGAGCCAGCCACTGGGGCTGTGGCTCGAGGGAGAACAACGGCAAGAGGCCGTGGTAGAGGTCGTGGGAGGACGTCCTCTAGAGGAAGAGGACGAGCACCTAGCCCATCTGATGCTAGGGCAGTGACTCCTCCACCGACTGAGGAAGTGGTAAGAGAAGGGGAGGATGGGGAGAATGAACAAGAGCAGAATGAGGAATTGCCACCCCAACCTACCCCAGAGATGATCAATCAGGTTCTCGCTTATCTTAGCGGGTTATCTGATCACGGTCGAGCACCTCCGGTGGTTTCTGCACCAACACCTCCGGTTTGAGAGGTACGACATGCGGCTACTATGGCTCCCGCATGGATGCCTCATTGGAGATAGGCACATTTCCACGTCGACTCTTTGGACCGATAATGACAAGCGATCGTACGAACTTTTCAGTAAGTTCTTGAAATTGAAACCTCCAGTCTTCAAGGGTGCAGAATCTGAAGATGCTTATGATTTTCTGGTTGATTGTCATGAGCTACTACACAAGATGGGGATTGTAGAACGGTTTGGCGTTGAGTTCGTAAGCTATCAGTTTCAAGGGAACGCCAAAATGTGGTGGCGATCCCATGTTGAGTGTCAACTGACAGAGGCACCATCTATGACTTGGGCCTCATTCTCTAGCTTGTTTATGGAGAAGTATATCCCCCGGACTTTGAGGGATAGGAAAAGGGATGAGTTCTTGAGCCTAGAGCAAGGTAGGATGTCGGTTAATGCTTATGAGGCTAAGTTTCGTGCACTATCCAGATATGCCACTCAACTTTGTTTCATTCCACAAGAGCAGATTCGCCGGTTTGTGAAGGGTTGAGATCAGAGTTGCGGATTTCGGCCTTACAGGTAGCGGCAGAGGCAAAATCCTTCCAAGAGGTGGTAGACTTTGTGATAGAAGTGGAAGGAGTGAATCCAGACGACTTCACCACAACTTCGACATCAAAAAGGTTTCGAAAGGGAGGTGAGTTTAATAGTTCGTATACTAGAGGACAGAATTCTGGAGGCTACTCAGTTCGACCAATTCAGTCTTCACTACAGACTCTAGTTGGGGGTCCACCTCAGAACGGTCAATACTTCTCCGAGAGACCTATGCCTGACTCCAGAGAGTGTTATGGATGTGGGGAGATTGGACATATTAGGAGGAATTGTCCAAAACAGAGTTCTGCACTCCCAATAGCTAGAGGTAGAGGTGGTCATGGTAGAGGCCGCTTTTTACGGGCGTGGTGGTCGAGGTAACGGTGGTCACCAAAACGGCAGAGGTGATGGGCAAACTGGAGCAACTACATCACAACATGGTAGGGGCAACGGACAGACGAACGATAGGGCCCATTGTTACGCTTTCCCTGGGCGGTCTGAAGCGGAGGCATCTGATGCTGTCATCACAGGTAATCTTCTGGTTTGTGATTGCATGGCTTCTGTATTGTTTGATCCTTGATCGACGTTTTATTATGTATCTTCTTCATTTGCTAATGGTCTAAATTCACCGTGTGAATTACTTGACATGCCTATTCGTGTTTCTACTCCGGTGGGTGAGTCTGTGATAGTTGAAAAAGTGTATAGGTCTTGTTTGGTGACTTTTGTGGGGAGCAACACTTATGTAGATTTAGTTATTCTAGAAATGGTTGAATTTGATGTAATTCTGGGTATGACTTGGCTTTCTTCGAATTTTGCGATCTTGGATTGTAATGCTAAAACTGTGACGTTAGCCAAGCCTGGGACAGATCTGTTAGTGTGGGAGGGTGACTACACTTCTAATCCGGCGCGTATCATCTCCTTTCTTCGTGCTAAGAAAATGGTTAGTAAAGGGTGTTTAGCTTTCTTGGCCCATCTCAAGGATTACACTACCCAAGTACCTTCGATTGAGTCGGTTTCGATAGTCCGTGAGTTTTTGGATGTGTTCCCTGCAGATCTTCCTGGTATGCCACCAGATAGCGATATTGACTGTATCGATCTTGAACCGGCACACGCCCCATTTCTATACCCCCTTATAGAATGGCTCCCATGAGTTAAGAGAGTTAAAGGCACAACTTCAAGAGTTATTGAACAAAGGCTTCATTAGACCAAGTGCATCCCCTTGGGGTGCTCGTGTTTTGTTTGTGAAGAAGAAGGATGGGGGTTTTGGAAAGTGTATAGACTACGCACAACTAAACAAGGTAACCATAAAGAACAAGTATCCTCTTCCTCGCATTGATGACTTGTTCGATCAGTTACAAGGTGCTTGTGTCTTCTCTAAAATTGACTTGAGATCCGGTTATCATCAATTGAAAATACGAGCAATAGATGTGCCAAAGACTGCTTTTCGAATGAGGTATGTGCATTACGAATTTGTAGTGATGTCTTTTGGTCTTACGAATGCCCCTGCTGCGTTCATGAGCTTGATGAACGGGATCTTTAAGCCATATTTGGACCTTTTCGTGATCGTATTTATTGATGATATATTGGTATACTCAAAGAGCAAGAAGGAACATGAAGAGCATTTGAGAATGGTATTGGAAATGTTGAGGGAGAAAAAGCTTTATGCCAAGTTCTCTAAGTGTGAATTTTGGCTAGATGCAGTGTCCTTCTTGGGGCACGTGGTTTCTAAGGAAGGAGTGATGGTTGATCCTTCTAAGATTGAGACAGTGAAGAATTGGGTAAGACCCACTAATGTGTCAGAAATAAGGAGCTTTGTTGGGTTAGCTAGTTACTACCGCCGATTTGTCAAGGGATTCTCTTCTATTGCTTCCCAACTGACGAACTTGACTAAGCAAAATGTTCCATTTGTATGGTCGGATGAGTGTGAGGAAAGCTTTCAGAAGCTCAAGACTTTGTTGACTACCACACCCATTCTCACCTTGCCCGTGGAAGGTAAGAACTTCATTGTTTATTGTGATGCATCCTATTCTGGGTTGGGTGCAGTACTAATGCAAGAGAAGAGTGTGATTGCTTATGCTTGAAGGCAATTAAAGGTGCATGAACGTAACTACCCAACTCATGATTTGGAATTGGCCGTGGTAGTGTTTGCATTAAAGCAATGGAGACACTATTTATATGGGGTTAAGTGTGAAGTCTACACAAATCATCGTAGCCTTCAGTATGTCTTCACTCAGAAAGATTTGAACTTGAGACAGAGGAGATGGATGGAACTACTGAAGGACTACGACATCACTATTTTGTATCATCCGGGAAAAGCGAATGTTGTAGCGGATGCTTTAAGTAGAAAGGCGGGAAGCATGGGAAGTCTAGCTCATTTGCAAGCTTCTAGACGCCCATTGGCTAGAGAGGTTCAGACTCTGGCTAACGACTTGATCAGGTTAGAAATAAATGAGAAGGGAGGATTGTTGGCTAGTGTGGAGTCGAGATCTTCTTTTCTCGACAAGATTAAGGGAAAGCAGTTTGATGATGAGAAACTAAGACGAATTCAAGATAAAGTATTGCGAGGAGAGGCTAAGGAAACACAAATCGATGAGGAAGGTGTTTTGAGAATCAAAGGAAGGGTATGGGTACCCCGCGTCGATGATTTGATCAACACTATTCTGACAGAGGCTCATAGTTCACGGTATTCTATACATCCGGGTGCGACCAAGATGTACCGTGACCTAAAGCAACACTTTTGGTGGAGTAGGATGAAGCGTGATATTGTTGACTTTATTGCCAAGTGTCCAAACTGTCAACAAATAAAGTATGAACACCAAAGGCCGGGAGGAACACTTCAGAGAATGCCCATTCCGGAATGGAAGTGGGAAAGAATTGCTATGGACTTTGTGGTTGGTCTTCCAAAGACAATGGGTAAGTATGACTCCATTTGGGTGATTGTTGATAGGTTAACTAAGTCTGCTCATTTTATCCCGGTCAAGGTGACTTACAATGCAGAGAAGTTAGTCAAGATCTATATCTCAGAAATCGTTCGATTGCATGGGGTTCAACTATCCATCATATCAGATAGAGGTACGCAGTTTACTTCTAAGTTTTGGAAAACATTGCATACGAAATTGGGTACTAGGTTGGACCTTAGTACTGCGTTCCATCCTCAGACCGATGGTCATTCTGAACGAACGATTCAAGTGTTGGAGGATATGCTTCGTGCATGTGTGATAGAGTTTGGTGGCCATTGGGATAGCTTCTTACCCTTAGCAGAGTTTTCATACAATAATAGCTACCACTCAAGCATTGATATGGCCCCATTTGAAGCATTGTATGGGAGGAGGTGTAGATCTCCCATTGGGTGGTTTGATGCATTTGAGGTTAGGCCTTGGAGTACTGATCTGTTGAGGGATTCGATGGAAAAAGTGAAATCTATTCAAGAAAAGCTTCTGGCGGCGCAAAGTAGACAAAAAGAGTATGCAGATCGAAAGGTTAGAGACCTAGAGTTCATGGAAGGTGAACGAGTCTTGTTGAAGGTTTCACCCATGAAAGGGGTGATGCGGTTTGGCAAAAGAGGTAAGCTAAGTCCAAGGTATATTGGACCATTTGAGGTACTAAAGCGAGTAGGGGAGGTGGCTTATGAATTAGCCTTACCTCCAGGGCTGTCCGGAGTACATCCGGTATTTCATGTATCCATGTTGAAAAGATACCATGGAGATGGAGACTACATCATCCGTTGGGATTCAGTTTTGCTTGATGAGAATTTGACTTATGAGGAGGAACCGGTTGCTATATTAGATAGGGAGGTTCGCAAGTTGAGGTCGAGAGAAATTACATCCATCAAGGTTCAATGGAAGAATCGACCGGCTGAAGAGGCTACTTGGGAGAAGGAGGCAGACATGCAAGAAAAATACCCACATCTGTTTACAGATTCAGGTACTTCCTTCCGCCCTTGTTTTCTTCCTTTGATCATTCGGGGACGAATGATGGGTAAATTGGTATCTATTGTAACGACCCGTTTAGTCGTTTTGAGCAGCAGATTTTATTTCTGGAAAAACTGGCCTAGACTACAGACACCACAATGGACCGTCATAGGCACGACGGTCCGTCACAGAGGTTTCGTTCCATGACACTTAGAATTCTGAAATTTGGTACTGAAAATCGACTCTCTGAACTCAGAACGACCGGAGACGGACCGTCCGCGGGGTGACGGACCGTCACATCCACTTGAGTTTTAAGTGGGCTGCGACGACTGAGTGACGGACCGTCGCAGCATGACGGCCCGTCACACAGTCGCGTAGTCCCATGTAATTGGATTTCTTTCCACGTTTTAAGGGCGCTTTGGACTATTCTTTCCTTAATTATAAAGTTTGAGGGTTAATATTAATAAATCTAATTACTTGGGGGTTAAAATAGGTAACCTTAAGTTAATTAGTGGGTCATTATTACCATCTTTCATTCTTAATTATATATGAATTAGGGTAAAAGAAAGAGGGTTTGAATAAGAAAAAGAAAAGAACAGAAAGAGAGGGAGAAACGAACGAATAGAGAGAGAGAGAAACGAAGAGGATAGCAAGGATTTTGAGAAGATAGCTTGTTGATTCAATTCTTCGGTGGATGTAGGTTATGGTTTTCATGCTATTCGTAGTAAACTCTTAATAGCGAATGATATATGTTAGTAGTATTGTAAAACCCTTCTATATGCTTAATTGTATGCTTGCATGAATGATGTGATTATGTAATTATGAATAAATAAGCATGAGGAAGCTATTGAATCCCAAATCTTGAAAAGAAACCCTAATCTACTTGTTAATGATGATGCCTTGGTATTGAAGAAGGCTTGATGAATTAAAGTAATGGGATTGATGATGCCTTGGTATAGAAGAAGGCTTGATGAACGGATAGAATGAGAGTAGTGGATCGGAGTGTCACGTTCCGACACATAGTATTAGTGGATCGGAGTGTCACGTTCCGACACATATAGGGGATCGGAGTGTCACATTCCGACACATATAGGGGATCGGAGTGTCACGTTCCGACACATATAGGGGATCGGAGTGTCACGTTCCGACACATATAGGGGATCGGAGTGTCACGTTCCGACACATATAGGGGATCGGAGTGTCACGTTCCGACACATATAGGGGATCGGAGTGTCACGTACCGACACAAGAGGAAGAAAGATAATGAATCGTGAAAGATGAGAATATACTCAACATAATGTACTTAATTCCCAAATGAGCATGGTATTGAGGCTTGAGCCCTCATGGATGAACTTAATGGTACTTATTGATGATTATTGTACTTGTTGTTGTTACATGTTGAGTTTATAGTTGATTTATGATATTAACTGATATATACTGTTTTTTATTTTGAGTTGGCCGATGATATCTACTCAGTACTTGTGGTTGTACTGACCCCCTACTTTCATGTTTTCTTCCTTGTATTTGTGTAATGCAGCAAACGTTCCGTCAACCTCGACTCAACAAAGAGATCTAGCCGCCTTCACTACCTTGAAAATTCAGGGTGAGCTAATGCGTCTAGCTTGGGTAGGTCTTCTCCTTCAAGTCTTGATGCCTTGAACTTCCAGCATGGACTAGCTAGTATTTGTTTTAGCTTCTTAGACAGATTTAGTTTAGCAATTTGAGCTAGATGTTCTTGTGATGATGACTTCCAGATTTTGGGGATATTAATAATAGTTTTGAATTGTTTTATTAATGAGTTAAGTCTTCCGCATTATTTTCTGTTGTTATATATTGAAATGTTAAGGTTTATATGGGTTGGTTCGCTCACATAGGAGGGTAAATGTGGGTGCCAGTCGCGGCCCGGTTTTGGATCGTGACAAAAACTCCTCCGTAACTATGATCACTCGAATCTGTTTCGACAATATAAGTAAATGTTTTATTTTCATCAGGAAAATATAGTTTTGGTAATTTTTTACATAGATTCTTAATATTTTTTATATGTTCTTTATCTTTATTATCAAAATGATATTCTACATCTTTTTTAAGTTTTTTATGTAATGGTTTTAAATGTTCTGCTAATTTTGGTATATATTCTTATTGCCAATGGAGGGGGGTGGAAGCGGATTTATGATTTGAGAGTAGAGAGTAGAGAGAAGATTATTAACTGAAGGATTGATGATCTTATTTATGAGGGGAAACCCTCTATTTATACACAAAATTTACAGACTTTTGGCCAAAAATGGCCGACACATACTTTACACTTGGCCTTTTTATATTCGGCCGACACAAGAAAACAAAATACTTACTATTACTACTTTACATAATGGCCTCTTCTTTATTTATGGCCGACATACACACTATTTTCTTTATGACTTTTACCATTGGCTTTTTACAGCCGACACAACACGACAAAAATAAAAATTATTACTTTTTACATATGGCTGATATTCAACCGACACAAAATTTTGTCACGACCCAAAAATGGACGTGATGGCACTCGTCTTATCCCACCAAGACAAGTATGCCTAAAACTCAACTATTACAATAAAAATGCGGAAAATTTACTATCAACTTACATTATACCCCAAAACCTGGTTGTCACGTGTACAAGCCTCTAAAGTATTACAATCGGATCAAAAGAAAATATAAGTCTCATATGATATTGTTTCCAGTAGAACAAAATCATAAACAAGAGTAAGGAGGGATGCTTTGAGATGACCAACAACTACCTCACAAAATCTCCGGAAGCCTCGGAAAAGAAGAGAATATATCATAAAGTCCGGCTAGTAACCTACAAAAATTTGTAGAAGCAAGGGTGAGTATCAAACCACACGGTACTCAGCAAGTAAACCTCCAAACACAAGCTAAGGGGATGAAATACGGGTACTCCCTACCACTCAACCGAACCTCCACAACTACAACCTACATAAACATCAGCCCAACCTAACAACTCACAGTTTACATAGAACGTAACTCAACAAAAACATTTAGACAAATTACATATCCTCCACAACAACACTTTAACAAATTACATATCATCAACATCAACACTTAAACAAATTAGATATCCGCAATAGCAACACTTCCAAAAATTTACATATCCTCAATAACACACTTCAACAAATCACATATCCTCAACAACAACACTTCAACAAATTATATATCCTCAATAACAAGCTCAGTATTCAACAATCACAAGTTCCGCAAAAAGGCAATCACTAGATCAGCCAAACACAATACCAAGTTCACTAATGATAAGTATGTGCAATGTAATGGAATGCAATGTCAAGTATAATGATGCATGTCTGACCTAGTGATACACACCCGCTGTCTCTCAGTCCGGGACCCATGGGGGACATATCTGTCCATGCATCTGTCGTGGCGCACGACACGACCCTCGATAAAAGTAAACATCGCGGCGCGCGATACGTCCCTCAAAATATAGTATCCATCGCGGCGCGCGATACGTCCCTCGAAATATAGTATCCATCGCGGCGCGCGATACGTCCCTCGAAATGGTACATCCTCTTAAGTACTCATTCTTTCTCAATGCACATAACACTTGTCACAACCAATGCCTCAGAATAATGCAGATGACAAGTTCACACATATAATGAGGAGATGACCATTTTCATAACATCACACAGTTCACAACCACACAAACATGAAGTTACATCAACAATGATTCAACAAGCTTTCAAACCTTTCTCAACACAACAGACATAAACAATTAATCACATTGCCTTTTTGTTATCCCCATTCTTTTCATCATTAGAATTAATCAATGTGGAAAAGTCAACTCATCACCAATCCCGTTACTCCCAACATATACCACAAGGACATACACGCATTTCATACACTTAACTTGTGTTTAGAGGTTTACTTGCTGAAATGCAGTGTGGTTTGGTACTCACCCCTTGCTTCTACAAATTTTTGTAGGTTACTAGCCCGGACTTTATGATATATTCTCTTCTTTTCCGAGGCTTCCTGGAGATTTTGTGAGGTAGTTGTTGGTCATCTCAGCATCCCTCCTTACTCTTGTTTATGATTTTGTTCTACTCTGGAAACAATATCATATGAGACTTATATTTTCTTTTGATCCGATTGTAATACTTTAGAGGCTTTTACACGTGACAACCAGGTTTTGGGGTATAATGTAAGTTGATAGTAAATTTTCCGCATTTTTATTGTAATAGTTGAGTTTTAGGCTTACTTGTCTTGGTGGGATAAGACGAGTGCCATCACGTCCATTTTTGGGTCGTGACAAAATGGTATCAGAGCTCCAGGTTCATAGGTCTCACGTGTCTACAAGCCGAGTCTACGTAGAGTCTCAAGGGTCAGTACGGAGACGTCTGTACTCATCTTTGAGAGGCTATAAAGATTACTAGGAAACTTCCTTTTGTTCATTGTTTCTCATCGTGCGTAGTTACCTTCGTTAGTACTGAGTTGTTGTATACTCTTTTGACAGATGACGAGGACTAGAACTAATGTTACTGGTGGTAGAGGGGAGGCACTTCCCAAGGCAGTTGTTGAGGCCCCAGCTAGGGGTAGGGGTAGATCTCGAGCTAGAGGTCGTGCTAGTAGTACGACAGTAGCCAGAGGTCGTGGACGTGGAGCAGCACCACTGAGAGGTAGTGCTAGAGAGGTCTCTACCGAACCTCAGATTGATGACATAGAGGACCAGGTTCCTCCAGATCCCGTAGTCACACCTTTGCTTCAGGATACGCTATTGAGGGTGTTAAGTGTGCTAGAGGGCTTTTCTCAGGGTGGTGGTGCAACTACCACACCACATGACTCTCGTACTAGAGAGGGGGCTCAGACCCAAGAGCAGCAACAAGCTCCGGTTGTTCAGGATGCGGTGGGGCAACTACCAGTAGATCCCGCGGTTCAGAATGATATTGCACCAGCAGTTGGGGGTCAAGTTGCATCGATGGTTGTTCTGACAGAGGATGAGCAGCGTAGGTATGAGAGATTTCGAAAGATGGACCCACCTCAGTTTCAGGGTGGGAAGAGCGAGGACGCTCATGAGTTTCTAACTACCTGCCGAGAGTTACTAGAGGTGGTTGGATTAGCTGAGTCACATGGGGTTAGATATGCTACACTCGACCGTGGACCCGGCGAGAGGCGGTGGAGGACTTATTCGGGGGTTTTGCCAGTTGGATCTCCTCCAGTGACTTGGGAGTAGTTGCTAGTGCATTCCAAGATCGTTTTATCCTATGGAGCGTGAGAGAGGAGAGTCGCTTGAGGTTTGAGAGTCCGAGAGGCAGGATGGTTTATCGATTCTGAGTATGGCGCGTTTTTGCGATTGTCTAGGCATGCGTTGGCCATTATTCGAATGAGACAGAGAGGATCCGCAGATTTGTGAGGATTGACTTTCTCTGCTCCAGTCGGTATGTGTTTGGGCATCTAGGGAGGGCTTCTTTTCACCCATTGTGGCGCGCCAAAGAGGCGAAATTGATGGAGAGAGAGGAGTTTGGGGACCCTAATAGAGCCCGTATATCGTGACGATTTCATGGTGCCTCATCTGGAGGTAGGGGATCACAGAGAGTGAGTGGTTCTTTTCAGCAGCGGGGACCTATTCATGCATCTATGCCGACATTTGAGGGTGGCCAGACATCTAGGGGTTCTTATAGCCCGGGTCAGAGCTCGTACGGTTCACAGCAGCGACCTACAGGGCGAGGAAATTATAGTGGGTTTTCAGGGTCCACACAACAGTTCCCAGGTCAGAGATTTTGTTTTACTTGTGGAGATCCCGATCATCTAATGCGGCAGTGTACTTCACAAAGGGGTCGTGGTGGTCCTCGACCTAATTCTTCATTCCAGACTAGACCACCAGCACCACAGGGTAGAGGTCGTGGCAGAGTTCAGTCAGGTAGAGGTGATAGAGTTTTTAGTAGTGGTGTTGCAGCTCAGCAGAGTGGGGGTAGAGGTACCACCCAGGATGGAGGTGGACGAGGAGGCCACTGCTATGCTTTCCCTGAGACCTGAGGTGGAGACCTCGATCTTTGTTATTACAGGTATCATCCCAGTATGCCATCGACCTGCGTCTGTGTTGTTTGATCCAGGTTCTACATTCTCTTATGTGTCTACGTATTTTGCTGCTAAATTCGATATGATATGTGATAGTATGACTGTACCTATTCGTGTTTCTACACCCGTGGGTAAACCCTTAGTGGTGGATCGAGTGTATCGATCCTGTCTTATTTCTTTGGCTGGGTATGACACTTGGGTAGACTTAATCATTCTGGGGATGGTGGACTTTGATGTTATCTTGGGTATGGATTGGCTTTCTCCTTATCATGTTGTCCTTGATTGTAATGCTAAGACTGTGACTTTAGCTATGCCTGGTGTTCCGAAGGTTGAGTGGAAGAGTGTTAGTGGTTCTTACCCTAGCAAGGTCATCTCTTTTATCTGTGCTCAGAGATTGGTGGAGAGGGGGTGTTTGACTTACTTAGCTTTTATTCGGGATACTAGCGTTGAACCACCTCCCATGGATTCTGTTCCCGTGGTTCAGGAGTTTCCCGATGTATTTCCTTCTGATCTTCCAGGTGTTCCTTCCGATAGGGATATCGATTTCGCTATTGATTTGGAGCCAGGCACTAAGCCTATTTCTATCCCTCCATACCGTATGGCTCCAGCAGAGTTGAAAGAATTGAAGGATCAGTTGCAGGATTTATTGAGTAAGGGTTTTATTCGCCCTAGTGTGTCACCTTGGGGTGCCCCTGTATTGTTTGTGAAGAAGAAGGATGGGACTATGAGAATGTGTATTGATTACAGACAGTTTAACAAAGTAACAATTAAGAATAAGTATCCTCTTCCGCGTATTGATGACTTATTTGATCAGTTACAGGGAGCATCATTGTTCTCTAAGATTGATCTGAGGTCTGGGTATCATCAGTTGAAGATTAGGGCATCAGATATCCCTAAGACAGCTTTTCGGACCCGGTATGGGCATTATGAGTTTCTAGTGATGTCCTTCGGATTGACTAATGCCCCTGCAGCATTCATGGAGTTGATGAATGGGGTGTTTCGACCATACCTTGATTCTTTTGTGATTGTTTTCATCGATGACATCTTGGTTTACTCTAAGACTGAGGAGGACCATGTCCGACACCTGAGGATTGTACTTCAGATGTTGAGAGAAGAGAAGTTGTATGCCAAGTTCTCAAAGTGTGAGTTCTGGCTTACTTCTGTGACATTCTTGGGACACGTGGTGTCCTAGGAGGGTATTAGAGTAGATCCGACCAAGATTGAGGCAGTTAGAGGCTGGACGCGACCTACTTCACCTACTGAGATTAGGAGTTTTGTGGGATTGGCAGGCTATTATCGATGATTTGTTCAGAATTTCTCTACTATTGAAGCTCCATTGACTAGATTGACTCGACAGGATGTGAGTTTTCAGTGGTCTGATGAGTGTGAGGAGAGCTTTCAAAAGCTCAAGACTTTGTTGACTTCTGCTCCTGTGTTGACTCTACCTGAGGAAGGTGTAGACTTTACTGTGTATTGTGATGCTTCAGGAGTTGGTTTGGGTGGTGTGTTGATGCGAAGGGAAAGTGATTGCTTATGCTTCTAGGCAGTTGAAATCCCATGAGAAGAACTACCCTACTCATGATTTGGAGTTGGCCGCTGTGGTATTTGTACTTAAGTTATGGCGTCATTATTTGTATGGAGTGCATTGTGAGATCTTCACTGATCATCTGAGTCTTGATATATCTTTAGCCGAGGGATTTGAACTTGAGGCAACGAAGATGGCTTGAGTTCTTTGAAGGACTATGATGTGACCATTCAGATCATCCGGGAAGGCCAATGTTGTGGCCGATGCTTTTAGTAGGAAGACTCATAGCATGGGGAGTCTTGCATCTCTTAGTGTTGAGGAGAGACCATTGGCTAGAGATGTTCAATTGTTAGCTAACAGTCTTGTCCGATTACAGATCTCAGAGGAGAGTGATGGGATGATTGCTTTTATTGAGGCTCGATCTTCTTTAGTCGAGCAGATTCGTGCACACCAGTTTGATGACGAAAAATTATGTCTCATTCGAGAAAAAGTATTGAGAGGGGAAGCTAAGGAGGTCAGTCCTTGATTCTGATGGTGTCTTGAGGATCGGAGGCAGGATTTGTGTGCCCAAGACAGGCGATTTGATTAGATTGATCCTTGAGGAGGCCCATTGTTCTCGATATTCTATCCATCCGGGAGCGGCGAAAATGTATCATGATCTGAGTCAGCATTACTGGTGGTGTGGGATGAAGAGAGATATTACAGACTTTGTTTTGAGGTGTTTGACTTGCCAGCAGGTCAAGTGTGAGCACCAGCGGCCTGGTGGTGTATCTCAAAGGATGCCTATTCCTACTTGGAAGTGGGAGCGGATTACTATGGACTTTGTTGTGGGTTTGCCTACCACAGTGGGTGGTTATGACTCTATTTGGGTTGTTGTTGATAGGCTGACCAAGTCTGCCCACTTCATCCAGGTTCGGGTAAAGTATACAGCAGAAAAGTTAGCCGAACTATATATCAGTCAGATTGTGCGACTACATGGAGTTCCTGTTTCTATCATATCAGATCGAGGTTCACTATTTACTTCTCACTTCTGGAAGGCATTACAACATGGTCTGGGTACTCAGTTAGATATGAGTACGGCATTTCACCCTCAGACAGATGGTCAATCTGAGCGGACCATTCAGGTATTGGAAGATATGCTTCGAGCGTGTGTAATCGATTTTGGTGCAAGATGGGATCGACATTTACCCTTAGCGGAGTTCGCCTATAATAACAGTTATCACTCTAGTATCCAAATGGCCCCATTTGAGGCATTGTATGGTAGACGGTGTAGATCTCCTATTAGTTGGTTTGATTCGGCAGAGATGGACTCTTTGGATACAGACTTGCTTAGAGATGCTATGGAGCAAGTCCGTATGATTCAGTATAGATTATTGACATTTCAGAGTCGACAGAAGAGTTATGCAGATCGGAGAGTTAGAGCCTTGGTGTTTATGGAGGGTGATCATGTTTGGCTCCGAGTATCACCCATGAAGGGTGTAATGAGGTTTGGAAAGAAGGGCAAGCTTAGCCCTAGGTTCATTGGACCTTTTGAGATTTTGAGCCGAGTGGGAGAAGTGGCCTATAAGTTGGCCTTGCCACCTAGTTTGTCGGCAGTTCATCCTGTTTTCCATGTCTCTATGCTTCGGAAGTATATTCCGGATGAATCTCATGTGATTTCACTTGATTCTGTGGAGTTGGGTCCAGACTTGACATTTGAAGAGGAGCCTATAGCTATTTTGGAGAGGCAGGTTAAGCTTAGAACCAAGGAGATTGCTTGATGAAGGTGCGGTGGAAGCACCGATCGGTGAGAGAGGCAACTGGGAGGCCGGACTCGACATGCGTGCCAGATATCCTCAACTTTTTGAGGCTTCAGGTAATTACTTTTACTCTATGTTCGAGGACGAACATGATTTTTAGTGGTGGATAATGTAATGACCCGGAAGGTCATTTTTGGAAATTTTGAATATTTGCTTAACTTGAGTTAATTAATCGATAGTTTATGGGGTAAAGTGATAATTTATTTAAGACCCTATACTAGTTAGTCTTTATTTAATAAAATATGTGGGTAAAACCTATCACAATTAGTACTTAATAAATTTGAATAAGGAAAAGAAAAAAAAAAGGGGCGAAGGGTTTCTGTGCGGTTTACGAACTCCTAGGTAAGTTTTCTCCTTTAATCTTCTTGATTCTGCACATAGATGTGTGCATATAATAATATTATATAATAAAGTATATATATATGTGTGCATAATTTATTTAATGATGAGCATTTAATGTTTTGTGCAATTGTGAATCAAGTTGAGTTTTGGATGTTGGTTCTTTGTTTGTCCATTTGTCCATCATACTTGGTTTTAATACCAGTGGCTTCCATCAATATATATATATATTATTATTTTGTTATCATATTATATTAAGTTTGTTATACTAAGATAGATAATTAATTGTTGGTGGATTATTAGAGTTGGTATTGAAAAGAAAAAGGAGGGACTTAACCTTAGACTTGGAACTTGAAAAATATAATAGTTGAAATGTAATTACGAATTTGATTATAAATTTGAGGTGAAATTTTAAGTCAAGATTAAACACACAAAAGTGTGAGTGTGTTAGTTCTGAAACCTTATTGTGAATATATATACTTGTATAGATTGCATTGATTTGGAAGCTCAACGGAAAGGGAAGGCTCAAGTCCTAGAGTGATTATTCGAGTGGTTAAGGCAAGTGGATTTCTAAACTCTTGTTAAGCGTACGAAATTCGTGTATTTCCTTGTGTGATGTTGAGAATGATTTGGAGACTTGTTGTTTATTTGTTGGTGTTGTATTTCTTGTTGTAAATTGTGTTTGGTTATCAAATGGTTATCTCCTCCCTTTTCATTTGAGCATGTCATTTGCATTGTATCTGAGACATTGTTGTGGTAAGAGGATGGTGTACTATTTTCGAGGGTCGTATCGCGCGCCGCGACGGATATTATATTTCGAGGGACGTATCGCGCGCCGCGAAGGTTACTACTTATCGAGGGTCGTGTCGTGCGCCGCGACAGATGCATGGACATATATGTCCCCCATGGGTCCCGGACTGAGAGACAGCGGGTGTGTATCGTTAGGGAAGACATGCATCACTATACTTGACATTGCATCTCATGGCATTACACATTTTATTATTGATGAACTTGAACATGTGTTTTGTTGATCTTGTGAGTGTTTCTCTGTGAAGCTTGTGACTGTTGAATATTGAGTTGTTATTGAGAATGTGTAAACTGATAGAGTGTGGTTATTGAGTTGTGTGTTTGGTAAACTGTAACCTATTAGACTGTAGCGTGGAGGTTTAGATATGGTGTAAGGAGTGCCCGTATTTTGTTCACTTAACTTGTGTTTAGAGGTTTGCTTGTTGGGTACCGCGTGGTTTGGTACTCACCCCTTGCTTCTACAAATTTTTGTAGGATACGAGCCTGGATCATCGTGATACTTGTCATTCTTTTCGTTTCCGAGGCATCTTGTGGAGGATTGTGAGGTAGCTGCTTGTCATCTCAGCGAACTTTCCTACTCCAGTTTATGACTTTGTTTTTACTTGAAAGACAACTTCATTCAGACTTCTATTTTATTTCAATTCTAATATTTACATTAGAGGCTTGTGCACGTGACAACCTGATTTTGGGGATTGGATTAATATGACTTGGTTTCATAATAGGAATTGTTGTTGGATTGTCATTTACTTCCGCACTTTGTTAGATATTTGGTTTTAGGCTGACTTTTCTTGGTGGGATAAGACGAGTGCCATCACACCCATTTTTGGGTCGTGAGAAATTTTAACAAAATTCAAAATACTCTTTTTTTTTATTCGATTTGAACGTCTGGTATGACATTATCTTCTCCTTGACATTTTGAACATATATGGTCGGGGTATTTTTGTCCAATAATTTTGCAATATCTCGTCAATAATTCTTCTGAAATAAACCCTTTCCTTAATGCTCTTGTTGTTGGTTTTTGCCCTGGCTTGAGTAGACTAAGTATCTATTGGCGTATCTCTTCCATATCTTGTTCTCTGATTTCTTTAGAATTTGAATATATCATAACTTGTTCTCGTACATAATAGCTCCATACTGAATTTCCGTTTAAATAATTGTTAGTTAGTTCATTTAGGATAGTTGCTATCCCTATAACTCTTTTGTTGGTGTAGAATTCTGGTATCTCAACCTTTTGTATTTCTTGTTGTATTCCGATATCTTCTGGAATTATCATATCTCTGGTCAAACCAATTTTTATGACTTGTATAATTGGTTTTATCTCATCAAATAATATCTCTGCTGGTGCTGAATAAAACTTTATATAAAACAATGTTCCTTTAGTAATTCTTTTATAGTTCATAAAGGCTTTGTATAGCTCTGGTATGGTAGATATTTCATCTCCTGTTTGGGTATAAACTGTACTAAGTAATCCATAACTATAACATGTTTTTACAAGATTTGCATTGGTACCTGGTTGTGCTATTAACTTATTATATCCTTGTAGCTTTTGGGTTATAAAATCAGTATTAGGGTCTTTGGTAGTTGGAGATCTAGGTGTTGAGTTTAAATAATTTTGGATTTAATAAAGGTTTTCAATATATGAGCGGGTTATGTGGTTGTAGGCTTTTTTATCTTGGTTCAAACTTTCTGAGTAAGTATGTATTTGTGGTGGTATAAATAATGAGTCTTTTTGGTTCTTTGGAATAAATGGTTTATCGAAGATTTTGTTCATATTTAAATTTGTATATCTTATTCCACTGTCTCCTTTTGTTGTAGATGTGCTTGCTGTAGCTGCATTTAAACAAACATTGTCATGGGTTTTATGGAGTTTCCCAACGTCTCCTTCTAGTTCTGGCTTTTTACCGTCCGCCGAATGACGTAGCTCCGCATTTTTAGAGTCATGCTGCTGACTGTTAGCTTTCAGATTTTGTAACTCTTTTCCCATACTGTCCACCTTCGTAGAAAGTGTAGTAATTGCTTTGAGTATTTCTTATATTGTATCTTGTTCAGTTTGAGTTCCTCTTTCTTGATAGGTAGTCTGCAACAAGGTTCTTGTCAGTCTTAATTATTTCAATTGTAAATGTAAAATTTAATATATTCAATACTAATCTCCTTATTTCCTTTTGTTGTAACTGAATCATCTAACTTTTTTGTTATCCACCATTTTACTTGTGTGTTATCTGTTCTTACAATAAATTTATTGTAAACAATATATGGTTCAAATGCTAATAAACACTTATATAATGCGAATAATTCTTTTCTATTTATTTCCCATTTTATCTCATGTCAGATAAGATCTGAATAATATCTACAATGGTGTTCTATTTTTTTTCTTTTCATATTTGTATTTTAAAACTCCTCCGTAACTATGATCACTCGAATCTGTTTAGACAATATAAGTAAATGTTTTATTTTCATCAGGAAAATATAGTTTTGGTAATTTTTACATAGATTCTTAATATTTTTATATGTTCTTTATCTTTATTATCAAAATGATATTCTACATCTTTTTAAGTTTTTATGTAATGGTTTTAAATGTTCTGCTAATTTTTGGTATATATTCTCTTACATGATTTACTAATCCTAGAAAGGATTGTAATTTCTTTTTTGTATCTATATTTTCATCAATAGTAATTATTTTTTGTATTATATGTGTTTGCATTTTTATTCCATTCTTATCTATTTGTATTCCTAGAAATTCTATCTGTGATTTCATAATTTACCTTTACTTTTGCTTAAGCTTATACCTGCATTTTTTACTATATGTATAAATTTTTCCAATAATCTTATATGTTCATCTTGTGTTCTAGAATATAACAATATGTCATCTATATATACAATACAGTTTTCTAGCTGGTTAAAACAGTTGTCCATAAAATGTTGGAATCTACAGTGCATTTTTATATCCAAAAGGTAAAACATTCCATTCATAGAAACCTTGTGATCTTGTGAATCTTTGTTAATTGTTTAGAGTCTTCTTCTAGTTTTAGGTTGTAAAATCTGATTCTGATCAAATTTGCTAAAATAATTATATCCTTGTATTTGTCTTATTTTTAGTATTTTGTTTGGTATTGGATAATTGTATGTTTTAGTTTTAGCATTTAGATTACGATAATCTATGACCATTCTACTTTTACCTCTTTTTTGTTCACTATGTTTTATAACTATAAATGCTGGACTTGTGTGTTTACTATTACTCTTTTGTATGTAATTATTTTCTAATAATTCATCTATATGTATTTTAAATTCTTTTAAATCATCAAAGTTATATTTTAATGGTCTCTGTGTTATTATGCTATTTTCATCTATTAATTCAATTTTTACTTTTGTCTTATGTTTTTCCCTGTCACGACCCAAAACGGGACCGCGACTGGCACCCACATTTACCCTCCTATGTGAGCGAACCAACCCATATAGACCTTAACATTTCAATTTATAACAACAGAAAATAATGCGGAAGACTTAACTCATTAATAAAACAATTCAAAACTATTATTATTATCCCCAAAATCTGGAAGTCATCATCACAAGAACATCTATCTCAAATTGCTAAACTAAAACTGTCTAAGAAGCTAAAACTAATACTAGCTAGTCCATGCCGGAAGTTCAAGGCATCAAGACTTGAAGAAGAAGACCGACCCAAGCTAGACGCATTAGCTCACCCGAATTTCAGGTAGTGAAGGCGGCTAGATCTCTTTGTTGAGTTGAAGTTGTGGAACGTTTCTTTGCATTGCACAAATAACAAAGAAGAAAACATAAAAGTAGGGGGGTCAGTACAACCACAAGTACTGAGTAGATATCATCGGCCAACTCAAAATAGGGAACAGTATATATCAATAATAATGTAAATCAACTACAATACTCAACATGTAGCAATAACAACATAAATTCATCAATAACTACACCCGAGTTCCCACATGAGGACTCAAGCCTCAATACCCTACTCATTTGGGAATTAAGTTCATTAGATTGAGTATATTCATTATCTTTCCGCATTCATTATCTTTCTTCCTCTTGTGTCGATGCGTGACACTCCGCTCCTCTATTTCTATCCTGGTGCCTAACGCATTGGCACTCCGATCCTCATATACTATCCTGGTACCGGAACGTGGCACCCGATCCATATTCTATCCTGGTGTCGGAACGTGACACTCCGATCCTCATATTCATTCTATCCTGGTACCGGAACGTGGCACCCGATCGTCATATACATTCTATCCTGGTACCGGAACGTGGCACCCGATCCTCATATTCATTCTATCCTGGTACCGGAACGTGGCACCCGATCCTCATATTCATTCTATCCTGGTACCGGAACGTGGCACCCGATCCTCATATTCATTCTATCCTGGTAATGAACGTGGCACCCGATCCTCATATTCATTCTATCCTGGTACCGGAACGTGGCACCCGATCCCCTAATTCATCAAGCCTTCTTTCATACTAAGGCATCATCATTAACAAGTGAATTAGGGTTTCTATCAAGATTTGGGATTCAATAGCTTTATCATGCTTATTTATTCACCATTTCATAATCATATTCATGCAAGCATACAATTTAAGCATATAGAAGGGTTCACAATACTATCAATACATATCATTCACTATTAAGAGTTTACAACGAATATCGTAAGCGAAACCATAACCTACCTTCACCGAAGAATCGGAATCAACAAGCAATTTCCCAAGCTTTGATATTCTTCTTCCTCGTTCGACTCTCTCTCTCTCTCTCTCTCTCTCTCAATCGATCAATCTATCTCTCTCTTTTCTTTTCTCTTTTTCTTTATTCAAACCCTCTTTCTTTTACCCTAATTCTATATAATTAGGAATGAAAGATGGTAATAATGACCCACTAATTAACTTAAGGTTACCTATTTTAACCCCCAAGTAATTAGATTTATTAATATTAACCCTCAAACTTTATAATTAAGGAAAGAATAGTCCAAAACGTCCCTTAAAGCGTGGAAAGAAATCCGATTCGATCTGGATCAAGGCGACTGCGACGAGCCGCGCTTTCGACGGTCCGGCCGCCGTCTGGCCGCAAGCGGTCGAGACCCAATTTTTCATCAATGATGCAGGACGGTCCGTCACACCTGTGACGGTCCGTCCGCTATTTCGCCACGAAGTTCGCAGAGTCGATTTTCGACTCCAATTTAAGAATTCTAAGTGTCATGGAACGAACCCTCCTCGACGGGCCGTCGTGACCACGACGGTCCGTCGTGACACCAATTGTCCCAGCCAGTTTTTCCAGAATTAATTCTGCTGCTCAAAATGACTAAACGGGTCGTTACAATAGATACCAATTTACCCATCGTTCATCCCCGAACGATCAAAAGAAGACAAACAATGGCGAAAAGGAGTACCTGAATCTGTAAACAGATGTGGGTATTTTTCTTGCATATCTGCCTCCTTCTCCCAAGTAGCCTCTTCAACGGGGTCGATTCTTCCATTGAACCTTGATGGATGCAATCTCCCTTGACCTCAACTTGCGAACTTCTCTATCTAGAATAGCAACAGGCTCCTCCTCATATGACAAGTTCTCATCAAGTAAAACTGAATCCCAACGGATGATGTAGTTTCCATCTCCATGGTATCTTTTCAACATGGACACATGAAATACCGGATGTACTCCGGACAGCCCTGGAGGCAAGGCTAATTCATAAGCCACCTCCCCTACTCGCTTTAGTACCTCAAATGGTCCAATATACCTTGGACTTAGCTTACCTCTTTTACCAAACCGCATCACCCCTTTCATTGGCGAAACTTTCAACAAGACTTGTTCACCCTCCATGAACTCTAAGTCTCTAACCTTTCGATCTGCATATTCTTTTTGCCTACTTTGCGCCGCTAGAAGCTTTTCTTGAATAGATTTCACTTTCTCTAATGAATCCCTCAAAAGATCAGTGCCCCAAGGTCTAACCTCAAATGCATCAAACCACCCAATGGGAGACCTACATCTCCTCCCATACAATGCTTCAAATGGGGCCATATCAATGCTTGAGTGATAGCTATTGTTGTATGAAAACTCCGCTAAGGGTAAGAAGCTATCCCAATGGCCACCAAACCCTATCACACATGCACGAAGCATATCCTCCAACACTTGAATCGTCCTCTCAGACTGACCATCGGTCTAAGGATGGAACGCAGTACTAAGGTCCAACCTAGTACCCAATTCTGCATGCAATGTTTTCCAAAACTTAGAAGTAAACTGCGTACCTCTATCTGATATAATGGAGAGTGGAACCCCATGCAATCGAACGATTTCTGAGATATAGATCTTGGCTAACTTCTCTGCATTGTAAGTCACCTTGACCGGGATAAAATGAGCAGACTTAGTTAACCTATCAACAATCACCCAAATGGAGTCATACTTACCCATTGTCTTTGGAAGACCAACCACAAAGTCCATAGCAATTCTTTCCCACTTCCATTCAGGAATGGGCATTCTCTGAAGTGTTCCTCCGGCCTTTGGTGTTCATACTTTACTTGTTGACAGTTTGGACACTTGGCAATAAAGTCAACAATATCACGCTTCATTCTACTCCACCAAAAGTGTTGCTTTAGGTCACGGTACATCTTGGTCGCACCCGGATGTATAGAATACTTTGAACTATGAGCCTCTGTCAGAATAGTGTTGATCAAATCATCAACTCGGGGTACACATACCCTTCCCTTGATTCTCAAAACACCTTCTTCATCGATTGTCGCTTCTTTGGCCTCTCCTTTCAACACTTTATCTCGGATCCGGATCAATTTTTCATCATTAAACTGTTTTCCCTTAATCTTGTCAAGAAAAGAAGATCTCGACTCCACACTAGCCAACAATCCTCCCTTCTCATTTATTTCTAACCTCATCAAGTCGTTAGCCAGAGTTTGAACCTCTCTAGCCAATGGGCGTCTAGAAGCTTGCAGATGAGCTAGACTTCCCATGCTTCCCGCCTTTCTACTCAAAGCATCTGCCACAACATTCGCCTTCCCCGGATGATACAAAATAGTGATGTTGTAGTCCTTTAGTAGTTCCATCCATCTCCTCTGTCTCAAGTTCAAGTCTTTCTGAGTAAAGACATACTGAAGGCTACGATGATCCGTGTAGACCTCACACTTAACCCCATATAAATAGTGTCTCCATTGCTTTAGTGCAAACACTACATGACCAATTCCAAATCATGAGTTGGGTAGTTACGTTCATGCACTTTTAATTGTCTTGAAGCATAAGCAATCACGTTCTTCTCTTGCATTAGTATCTTGCACCCAAACCAGAATAGGATGCATCACAATAAACAATGAAGTTTTTACCCTCTACTGGCAAGGTAAGAATTGGTGCGGTAGTCAACAAAGTCTTAAGCTTCTGAAAGCTTTCCTCACATTCACCTGACCATACAAATGGAACATTCTGCTTGGTCAAGTTCGTTAATTGGGAAGCAATAGAAGAGAATCCCTTGCCAAAGCGGCGGTAGTAGCTAGCTAACCCAACAAAGCTTCTTATTTCTGACACATTAGTGGGTCTCACCCAATTCTTCACTGTCTCAATCTTAGATGGATCTACCATCACTCCATCCTTAGAAACTACGTGCCCCAAGAAGGACACTGCATCTAGCCAAAATTCACACTTAGAGAATTTGCCATAGAGCTTTTTCTCCCTCAACGTCTCCAATACCATTCTCAAATGCTCTTCATGTTCCTTCTTGCTCTTTGAGTATACCAATATATCATCAATAAATACGATCACGAAAAGGTCCAAATATGGCTTAAAGATCCCGTTCATCAAGCTCATGAACGCAGCAGGGGCGTTCGTAAGACCAAAAGACATCACTACAAATTCGTAATGCCCATACCTCGTTCGAAAAGCAGTCTTTGGCACATCCGTTGCTCGTATTTTCAATTGATGATAACCGGATCTCAAATCAATCTTAGAGAAGACACAAGCACCTTGTAACTGATCGAACAAGTCATCAATGCGAGGAAGAGGATACTTGTTCTTTATGGTTACCTTGTTTAGTTGTCTGTAGTCTATGCACATCCGAAAACTCCCATCCTTCTTCTTCACAAACAAAACCGGAGCACCCCAAGGGGATGCACTTGGTCTAATGAAGCCTTTGTTCAATAACTCTTGAAGTTGTGCCTTTAACTCTCTTAACTCATGGGAGCCATTCTATAAGGGGGTATAGAAATGGGGCGAGTACCCGGTTCAAGATCAATGCAGAAGTCAATATCCCTATCTGGTGGCATACCAGGAAGATCTGCAGGGAACACATCCAAAAACTCACGGACTACCGAAACCGACTCAATCGAAGGTACTTGAATAGTGTCATCCTTAAGATGTGCCAAGAAAGCTAAACACCCTTTACTAACCATTTTCTTAGCTCGAAGAAAGGAGACGATGCGGACCGGATTGGAAGTGTAGTCACCCTCCCACACTAACGGATCTGTCCCAGGCTTGGCTAACGTCACCGTTTTAGCATTACAATCCAAGATCGCAAAATTCGGAGAAAGCCAAGTGATATACCGTGGTTTCACGGTATAATTAATGCTTTTGCCTTAAGTTTAGTGTGTCCAAAAGCCTTTTTTGTGCTAATTTTGATATAAGTTTCTCTTTGTTTTGCAGGAAATCTGTCCAAAGCTGAATGCGGAGATTTTGAGCGAAAATTGCAGAAGAGACCACCTACGGAGCTTATGACGGTCCGTCGTGCTTGTGACGGTCCGTAGGTGGCTGTGTAGAGTAGCTGGTGAAGGAAGATGGGAAGTCGACCAAGTGTGGGATTCTGAAGCTTGTGACGGACCGTCATGGCCATGACGGTCCGTCTGCATGTCCGTCGTGAAGATCGCAGAAGTTATCCCAGCACTCCAGGAGTTGAAGTATTTTGAAACGAAGACTCTCGACGGACCGTCGTGCCTATGACGGTCCGTCACACTTGCCGTCGAGGGGAATGAAGAAAGCAGCTGAAGAAATTGGACAAGTGTGGGACGACGGAGCCCACGACGGTCCGTCATGACTACGACGGTCCGTCGCGTGGTCCGTCGACCCAGCCGCGTTTTGGCAGATTTCCAGAATATTAGAATCCTTCTTTAATTAGGTTTATTATTTTTTATAAATAGTTCGAAAAACCTCGTTTTTGGGGTTAGACTTTTTGATATTCAAATTCCATATAGTTAGACTTTGTGATTATAATACTTGGTGTTTTTGAGTGTTTGATTATTGAAGATTGATACAAGTGAATTTTGGTGATTAATCAAGCGTATTTTTGGACTTTATTCTTTCTCATTGAAGTAAGTACATGAATTCTAATTTAACAGATTTGAATATCGTGTTTATGGCTATGAGCAACTAAATTCCATAACTAGGGTTGTGGGAACCATAGGCAAATAATGAGATAAACCCTAACTAAAATAACAATTCTAGAAACGATTGTCTTGCATGTATTAATAATTCTTTCGCTTAGAAGTCTTTTTAACGGATGATCTTCGTTAGATCTCGCCTTAATGCTACTTGCTGGACCAAGGAGGTAGATAATAGGAAAAGAATTATTAACATAGATTTAGTGTATGCTATCTAATAGGCTAGTATTGATTGGTACGAGGTATAACTTAGTCAAATATCGAATATGATGCTTAATATGAGGTAAAGATAAGGGTTAGGAAAGCAACACACGAAGCCGGACCAAGGTGCGGAGTGAGATTTTCTAGATGCCGGACCAAGGATTTAGAAATACATAACTTGTCACTTTGCATGCAAGATACTAGGAAAGAATTGTTATAGTTAGAATTGTCGAGTTACGAACTCGTGGGGAACACGTAAACCCTAGTTACCTTAATTCATTGATTAAAACCCAATATTACAAGTCATTAACCTGTCTCTTTCAATTACATTAGTTATTTTTACTCGTTAGGTTATACAAACCCCCTTTTTTATATTTCTACTTTCCAAGAAAGTTATTGACCAAACGATAGTAATACTAGGTTAAAGTTAAGTCTAGACTATTTTCCTCGTGGGAACGATCCCAACCTCACTAGTTGGGTTATTTACTTGACACGACCGCTTTACTTCTCATTTGAGAAGTAAGTTTGAGCGTATCAAATTTTGGCGCCGTTCTTGAATTTAGCTTTTAGATTAACTTGAACTTATTACTATAGTTTAGTTGATATTTTCTTGATTTTACGTTGTTTTATTGTTTTTGATATCCTTGCGAATTATCCTCCTTGTATGCCAAATACACGGAGAGGAAGAGAACCGTTGTACCCTACGATCACGAGGTAGAACGCACATCGCGAAGCATGAATCGTAACTGGGAATCAACGATGAGGATCCAAACCGTAACATCCCAGCCCGGCGATGTTCATGGTCGATGTTACCCGATGCTCGGGTGAACATCAACAGAGGGGACAAAATCTCGCTCCACGGCCCCAAGCATACTACAGAGGCTATGATAACATAGCGGATTCGGACGGCCACCGGTTTTGCCTCTTCTACCTACTGAGCCACACTTTTGTGGTAACTAGTAGTCTGATGCAAATGCTCACCGCCAGAGGTTTGTTTTCGTGGCTACCATTCGAGATCCACATGCCCATATAGCTAAGGTAAGGCGGTGTGTAAGAGTTGTGTGGGAGGCCTGATTTGGATCTTGATGTAATAGGTCTTAGAGTATTTCCTCTCTCACCGACGGGAGAGGCTGCTATGTGGTTTCTTGAGCTCCCATACAACTCCATCTTCACATGGAACCAACTACGGATGTCTTCTTAGCACGCTACTATCCGGTCTCCAAGAAATTAAACCACAAAGACAGGGTGAATAACTTTATGGCACTACCAGAGAGTCGGTTAGTAGTTCTTGGGATAGATTCACCTCATTCTTGAGAAGTGTCCCAAATCACCGTATTGATGATGAGTCTCTAAAGGAATACTTCTATCGGGGACAGGATGATAACAATAAAGCGGTGTTGGACACTATAGCAGTGGATCTTATGGAGAATGCCCTTATCTTTGAGATTGCCGAGAAATTAGAGAAAATCTCCCGAAACAACAAAGCTTGGAGTACTAGGAAGTCTGATCTGAGGAGAAACACCTTCGCAGTGCAGTCCACTCACAACCCACCCAGCATTTATATTCGTGAAGAAATGGCACAGATGAGAACCGAGCTTGGGTTGGTACTAAAACATGTCACTGAAGTGCAGAGAAGGTTAATGCAGTCAACTACTTGGCTAAACCACCACCCCCTAACGGTGAATGTTACTATGAAGAGGATTCCTATGCAGTCAATGAACAAATGGGGGGTTTCCGACCAAGCGCCCAAGGCTCAAATCAGGATAATTGGCGCCAAGGTCAAGGGAACCAAGGTCGGAACTATGGTAACTACAACCGTGAGGGTCATTATGTCCGAGATGGTAACTCCAACCACGACAACAACTTCAACAGGAGTAACTATGGTAATAGAAACGACCAGTGGACCCTATGTTCCTCCTCAAAATCGTGAAGTTACTCCTAGGAATGGTGGAGATAGCATGGCGCGAGTTGAGGATATGTTGCACAAAATGATGAGGAGGTTCGATGCTAGTGATGAGCACATTAAAGAATTAAGGGGTGATTTAGCTAGTATTGGGCAAAAAGTGGAAACACACGCAATCTCGATTAAACAGATCGAATTGCAAGTGGCCCAATTATCTGCGACAGTGAACACACGGCAACCGGGCACTCTTCCTAGCAACACAGTCCAAAATCCAAAGAATGATGCACACTGTATGGCAATTACTACTCGAGGTGGTAGGCAAACCATTGACCCACCCATGCCATCTGCTGAGAATAATGTGAGAAAGGAAAATGATAAGGTGGTAAATGGTAGTGGTGAAGCGGATGAAAGTAATGGAAAATATGCAGAAGTACCCATCAAGGTAATTCCCATGCCTAGGCCACCACCACCCTTCCTCGTAGATTAGTGAAAATACCGAGGATTGTAAATACCGGCGCTTCATAACAATGTTGAAGCGGCTCTCTATCAATGTCCCTTTGGTAGAAGCTCTAGAACAAATGCCCGGTTATGCCAAATTTATGAAAGATCTGGTCACCAAGAAAAGATCGGTCACGTTTGAGGATGATGATAGATTGCGGCATTGTAGTGCTATCGCTACAAGATCCCTAGTACAAAAGAAAGAAGATCCGGTGCGTTCACTATTCCTTGTACAGTTGGGTCATTACATTTTGCGAAAGCATTATGTGATTTGGGGGCAAGCATAAACCTAATGCCCTCTCAATTTACAAGAAGTTGGGTTTGGGGATCCAAACCCACGCGATCAAGACTTGATGGCCGATCGGATCGTGAAAAAGACCATAGGGAGACTCCATGATGTGCTAGTAAAAGTGGAGTCATTCATCTTTCCAGCAGATTTTGTTATTCTTGATTGCGAAGTCGATTTTGAGGTGCCCATTATTCTTGGGAGGCCATTCCTTGCTACTGGTAGAGCTTTAGTGGATATGGAGAAGGGACAGATGAAATTTCGGTTGAATAATGAAGAAGCCACCTTCAACATTTGTAGGACCATGAGGCAGTGGTGAGCTCCAATCGGTATCGGCCATATCCCACAAAGGAAAGATAAAGAAGAGGCTGAACAAAAATTTGCAAAACAAGAGTTTATGGTTGGGAATTTGGTACTTGTAGACAGTTAGGGTGTCTTGTCTTCCAGGCAAGCTCAAGTCCAAATGGACTGGCCCTTACTTGGTTACCCAAGTATTCCCTCATGGGGCAGTTGAGTTAAAAGCCAAAGAGGGAGTGCGGTTTAAGAAGAATAGAGATAGAATAAAACTCTATTTTGGGCAGAAAGCATCGAGGAATGAAGTGATAGAGGCATACCATCTTGATGAAGTCTGAGTAATCAAGTGGTCCTAGTCGTGCCGCGACATTAAATCAGGCGCTTGTTGGGAGGCAACCCAATACTTATTGTCTTTTTAATAGTAGCATTTTTCTATTAATGGGTTTTAAGTTTGCAGGCACATCACCAGGAAATTCTGCAGAAAACTACTCTGCAGCAGCCACTGACGGATACATCGACGGACCGTCGCACACGTGACGGACCGTCGTATCATCCGTCACACCAGGTACGTATAACTGTCATCTTTTGAAATTAGGGCACACACGACGGACACTACGACGGGGCGTCGCATACGCGACGGTCCGTCGTCGGGGACCCGTCGCGCGTTTAATGAAATTAACCCGACCCGACCCGGACTGACCCTTTTCAAATTCTGACCGTTTATACTCCCACCCCTCCATATTTCTCCCATTATTTCCTCATTCCTCTCATCCCCACTCTCTTTTCAACTTCCCCCACTGATCATTGCCCCCAAAATACTCCTAAACCTTATACTTCTCATCCACTAGTCGGTGCTGCTGCTGTAAGGTGTCTACCTTGCTACCTGACTCATTTCACATTAGTGTTTTCTCCATTTCCAAGTTATGTGTCTCTAAATTTATACTCATCTCTCTTGTATTTTTAGTTATTAGTTAGTTTTAGATTTGTTTTTAGTCGTATGTTGTTCCATTGATATGCTTATATCTAGACCTAGGCTCTACATGTTTGAATTTGCCATGATCATAACCCTAGACATAGGCGATTTCACATAACTAGTTTCCTAGGTATGTGGGATAGACACATATAGGTCCACAACACTACAAGACCACGTGGGTTCATCGGGGTTGCTTAGGGTACTTACGCTCGTCTGGTAGATGTAGCGAGACCCGCATGACGGTCCGTCGTGTACACGACGGACCGTCGCAGGGTCCGTCGCATAAGCCCTAGCCCCCTCCCCAACGACGCCTGTGACGGACCGTTGTCTTCACGACGGTCCGTCCTGAACGATCGTCGTGATGGTCAGAGACCACTCTAAAAAAGGGTCTCCACAATTTTTCCAAGTATCCCACAACGGACACTTACGACGGACCGTCACCCCCACGACGGTCCGTCCTGCACGACCGTCATGGTTGTCAGAGACCCTGTTCCTAAGGGTCTCTAAAACTTTTCTAAGTATCCCACAACGGACACTTACGACGTACCGTCACCCCCACGACGGTCCGTCCTGCACGACCGTCATTGTTGTCAGAGACCCTGTTCCTAAGGGTCTCTAAAACTTTTCTAAGTGTCCTATGACGGACACTTACGACGGGCCGTCGTCCACTCGACGGTCCGTCCTGAGTGACCGTCATGATGGTCAGAGACCCTCTTTCGTGGTTCTTTATATGCACATCGACCAAGTATAACACGACGGACCTCATGACGGTCCGTCGTAGCCACGACGAGCCGTCATCCGCCTCGTGTGCTACGCTTTCACTATCACTACCATACTATTTTCCATGTTTGATGTTGTATGGGCTTGCTTGTTTTGTTTGATATTACTCGTACTATATCGATCCTTTTCAGGTACTATCGACCATGGCACCTGGCAAGACCGAAGCTTACGCGACGCTGGCGATCCAAGTCTGTGGCCCGCCGCGACGCTTGATCATCAGTCGATGATGAGCGGGACCGAATACATGCCCCAGGCACCTCCGCCCCTTCCCGTCTTTGCGTGCCCCGAGCCACACCCCGAAGACGGTGGCGTCGGCGTAGTCACCGCTCCCGCCTCGATGAGGAGCGCGACATCGACCGCACACCCTCCGGGTCGCCACCAACGGCGAAGGAGCGTCGGCTCTTAGGAGTATCCTGGTCCGAGAAGCCAGGATCTGGCTGAGGTTCCCGCACCGACCATCTGCTGGCGTCGGCCTCGTCGTCGATGGTGGCCGATTCGAACTCAACATCCGGCGCACCAGCCAGTCCCCACCCGAACTGCACCAGCCAAACGGTGGTGCGTTGAGGGCGATTTAGTGTACTCCGACGCCAAATTTCTGACGGACAAAGGGGTAATGGCTCGGACACTCACCCTGGAGCGGCGGGTACTTACAGGGAGTCTCCCTTCGATGCCGGACATCCACAACATCTTCATCCGGCATCGCCTAGAGTGGACAGCCCGTCCATTGGGACGCTACAGTGAGGAGATGGTCCGAGAGTTCTACGCGTCCTACGTAGCGACTCTCCGATCACAGATCGACAGGCGGGCTGCTCCCGCGAAACAGGCCCCATTGGAGCAGGTGCTAGTCAGAGGCGTGCAGGTCGACATTTCCCTGCCCGCCATCCGCCGGTTCCTATACGGCGAGAGGCCGAGGTCGCGCGCGGACCCCACCATCGCCGAAGTTTGACTATCGCCGCGGATAGTCAGGAGGCCACTTCATGCGCGAGCGGACATTGAGAGAGACCACCAAGAGGTGGATGGCCTGCATTTATCGATCGGCGAAGTGCGTGCCGACCGGGTCATCGAGCGAAGGGGCCATCAAGAAGGCCAACCTCACGCGTTAAATCGCCAAGTTCTTATGGCTGCTCGTGCGTCACTGCCTCTCCCCCACAGCCGCGGATAACATAGTCACATGGGATCGTGCAGTGCTGATAGCGGCGATGATCGCCGGCCGAGGTGAACCATGCTTGGCTTCTCGGCGGTCATGTGAGAAGGCGTTTAAGGTCACCACCACCTACCCCTTCCGTGCATGATCTTTGCTCTTTGCAGGCTGCAGGTGTGCCGTGTGGCACATAGATCGATTGAAGACCCCACCGGCACCGTTGATGTAGGCCTCATCGAGACGAGGCCAATGAGTTGGCACCACGCAGGGCCACGTCGAAGATGCCACCTCTTGCGGATGATCTTGTGGATACGGTTGCACCAGGCTCGGGCGTCTACACGGCATCTCATCGACACTACCCGGTCGAGTCTATCCCGGGTAGTAGCACGGCCCTACACCGACACCACGGCCCGCTTGCTCGAGTCCAAAAGTCGGAGGCACAAATGGCCACTCTTACGCATCATATCCAGCCGTGGATGCGTAGTCTATTGCCGAATCTGGCGGCGCATGGAGAGGCGGTCTGGCGGAAGGTTCTTTGAGGTGCACCAGCGCCTCGACGCCTTTGAATTGCGAGTATTAGCTCGACCAGCCCCTCCGGCAGATGTGGCGTCCCTTCAGGCTGCAGTCTCCAGTCTTCGGGCAGATATCGACACAATCCTAGCGACAAGGGTACCGGAGGCTGTCGATCCTGCTGAGGACACTGTACTGGCGGCCCTGTTTCCGACTCCTGACATTCCACCATCCCCCCCTCCAGAGAGTGCCAAGAGGCGTAGGGATCGAGGAGAGGACGAGGCGCGAGCGAAGAAGAGAGAGCGCCGCGAGTTGAAGGCCGCGAGGAGAGCCTCAATTGCTGAGGCGGAGGCACACCGGATCCGCGCATCACGAGATAGCGGTGGGGCCTCTAGCTCCCATCTTGTAGAGACCGGGAGGCACCGAGGAGCGGTTGTTCTTTGAGACACCACCGAGGGTGTCCAGATTCTTGAGACACCACCGATGGTGTCCAGCAGAGGTCGTGGGTTCCGGAAACCGGACCCACCAAAGCTTGTTGATCTACGGCTATGCGCCACAGTTTCTTCACCTACCCTCTCGATCTTTAGTCTTTTTTATGCGTTGGGGACAATTGCATGTTTTTTGTTGGGGGGTGGGGTAAATGGAAAGTGAGTGTTAGGGTGAAGTCTGAGTAGCCCATCTCTCTCTCCTCTTTTGGGGTTTTCTTGCCTGTGTTCTTTTTCCCCAAAAGACTGATTATTTTTCTGTTGAACCGCACGTTATATCTTTTGTACATAAGTTTAACTCAAGCATGATGGCTAAAATGATATCCCGATAAAAGCTGGAAAATGTTGCATGACTAGGCGTAGTGAATGATAATTGTGTGGCTCTAAACATGAAATAGAGTTACACCGTTGCATTACCCTAAATCTTCGAGTCAAACTAGGTGTCTGATAATCTGGTATAGTGATGAAATGTCAAGTGAGTGTGAGGAAAGTTGAATAGTCCACTATTGGTACTGAGCTAGAACTTGCACAGTTAGTCCTGCTAAAAGTAAGCTGTAACAAACAATTAGGAAATGATCATAGGCCCTTATTCAATATAGCCCATTTCTAGCCTAAATAAAGAAACCAAATGAAAGTTAATCCTTCTTTGATCCAAATACTTTGAGCTTAAAATTAGACCTTTCTTTTTCACCCCAACCGACCTTTTCGGGAACAATATGTTGGCCTGGTCCCTCCTTGGACATGTGCACCTCGACTTATGCCAAAAGCATAAGTTGAGGGTGGCTAATGTATAAACAACCTTCGTTATGGCCACGACCCGATTTTGGAGTCAGTGTACCTTGACTCATGGCAAAGCCATGAGTTGAGGGTGGCTGTTTTGAGGAATGCCCTGGAAAGTGGGGTTGAAAGAACAAAGGGAGAGAAAGAACAAAAGTAAAGTGACTTAAGATCTTGTGAAAAAAAAAAAAATAAAAAAAAAATAAAAATAAAAAAAAATAAAAATTTGCCGGAAAAAGGTATTCAAGAATTACAAACAAGAAAAGAAAAGAGTCACTTACGCAAATGAAGAAAGAAGGGAAACAGCAAGGTGAAAGAATAGGAGGAACTGGGTGAGATAGAGTGATATAGGGTGGAAGGTTTAGCCGATATGTCAAGGAGGGCAAAAAAAGTCACTAAAGTATACCTAAATATACCCTACCTGACTCTGAGCCTACGTTACAAGCTAAAGAAAGTCCTATCGTGATCCTAAAGGTTGTATAGCGAACTTAAGGCAGTGAAAATAAGGGCAAGCTTATGGCAATAGGTATGAATGAGTGTGACTTTGTTCTAAGAGCGAGTGTTGAAATGTAATCCTTATACTCAAACTGAAATCATTGTGTGAAAAATGAGGATTTTGTTCTAAAGTGAGGACACTAGTTGCAATACCGGAATTGTTAGCACCTTGGTGAGAAATTGAAGAGGGTAGGTATTAGTGCATGGTGAGTCTGTGTCATGTTCGAATCCCACAAAAGTCAAGCCTAATAGTGACAGCATGCATAGATTTGATGGGATTAGGCGGGATTGATAGCCAAATGATTGCAAAGGATAAAATGTGAATACTATTGTACAAAGATTGTGTAGTGAGTCATAGTGCGTCGCTTGAGGACAAACAACGAATTTAAGTTTAGGGTGTTGATATACCGTGGTTTCACGGTATAATTAATGCTTTTGCCTTAAGTTTAGTGTGTCCAAAAGCCTTTTTTGTGCTAATTTTGATATAAGTTTCTCTTTGTTTTGCAGGAAATCTGTCCAAAGCTGAATGCGGAGATTTTGAGCGAAAATTGCAGAAGAGACCACCTACGGAGCTTATGGACGGTCCGTCGTGCTTGTGACGGTCCGTAGGTGGCGATGTAGAGTAGGCTGCTGAAGGAAGATGGGAAGTCGACCAAGTGTGGGATTACGAAGCTTGTGACGGACCGTCATGGCCATGACGGTCCGTCCTGCATGTCCGTCGTGAAGATCGCAGAAGTTATCCCAGCATCCCATTCCAGGAGTTGAAGTATTTTGAAGCGAAGACTCTCGACGGACCGTCGTGCCTATGACGGTCCGTCACACTTGCCGTCGAGGAATGAAGAAAGCGGTGAAGAAATTGGACAAGTGTGGGACGACGGAGCCCACGACGGTCCGTCATGACTACGACGGTCCGTCGCGTGGTCCGTCGACCACCAGCGTTTGGCGATTTCGAATATTAGAATCCTTCTTTAATTAGGTTTATTATTTTTTATAAATAGTTCAAAACCTCGTTTTTGGGGTTAGACTTTTTGATATTCAAATTCCATATAGTTAGACTTTGTGATTATAATACTTGGTGTTTTTGAGTGTTTGATTATTGAAGATTGATACAAGTGAATTTTGGTGATTAATCAAGCGTATTTTCTGACTTTATTCTTTCTCATTGAAGTAAGTACATGAATTCTAATTTAATGATTTGAATATCGTGTTTATGGCTATGAGCAACTAAATTCCATAACTAGGGTTGTGGGAACCATAGGCAAATAATGAGATAAACCCTAACTAAAATAACAATTCTAGAACGAGTGTCTTGCATGTATTAATAATTCTTTCGCTTAGAAGTCTTTTTAACGGATGATCAACGTTAGAACTCGCCTTAATGCTACTTAGGACCAAGGAGGTAGATAATAGGAAAAGAATTATTAACATAGATTTAGTGTATGCTATCTAATAGGCTAGTATTGATTGGTATGAGGTATAACTTAGTCAAATATCGAATATGATGCTTAATATGAGGTAAAGATAAGGGTTAGGAAAGCAACACACGTAGCCGGACCAAGGTGCGGAGTGAGATTTTCTAGATGCCGGACCAAGGATTTAGAAATACATAACTTGTCACTTTGCATGCAAGATACTAGGAAAGAATTGTTATAGTTAGAATTGTCGAGTTACTTAACCCATGGGAACACGTAAACCCTAGTTACCTTAATTCATTGATTAAAACCCAATATTACAAGTCATTAACTGTCTCTTTCAATTACATTAGTTATTTTTACTCGTTAGGTTATACAAACCCCCCTTTTTATATTTCTACTTTCCAAGAAAGTTATTGACCAAACGATAGTAATACTAGGTTAAAGTTAAGTCTAGACTATTTTCCTCGTGGGAACGATCCCAACCTCACTAGTTGGGTTATTTACTTGACACGACCGCTTTACTTCTCATTTGAGAAGTAAGTTTGAGCGTATCACCAAGTCATACCCAGAATTACATCAAAGTCACCCATTTTTAAGATAACCAAATCTACATAAGTGTTGCTCCCCACAAAATTCACCAAACAAGACCTATATACCCTTTCAACTACCACAGACTCGCCCACCGGAGTAGAAACACGAATAGGCATATCAAGTAATTCACAATGTAGATTTAGACCATTAGCAAATGAGGAAGATACATAAGAAAACGTGGATCCAGGATCAAACAATACGGAAGCCATGCAATCACAAATCAAAAGGTTACCTGTGATGACAAAGATCGCACGCCTCCGCTTGAGATCTCCCAGGAAAGCGTAACAATGGGCCCCATTACTCGTCTGTCCGGTGCCGCTACCATGTTGCGTAGTAGTGGCTCCAGTTTGCCCATCTCCTCGGCCGTTTTGGTGACCACCATTACCTCGACCACCACGTCCTCCAGAAAAACGGCCTCTACCATGACCACCTCTACCTCTAGCTATTGGGGTTCTGTAACTCTGGTTTGGACAATACCTCTTAATGTGTCCAACCTCCCCACATCCATAACACTCTCGGGGTTCGTGCATAGGTCTCTCGGAGTAGTGTTGACCGTTCTGAGGTGGACCCCCAACTACAGTCTGTAGTGAAGACTGAATTGGTCGACTTGAGTAACCTCCGGAGCTTTGTCTTCTAGTATACGAACTATTAAACTCACCTCCCTTTCGAAACCTTTTTGATGTCGAAGTTGTGGTGAAGTCGTCTGGCTTCACTCCTTCCACTTCTATCACAAAGTCTACCACCTCTTGGAAGGATTTTGCCGCTGCCGCTACCTGTAAGGCCGAAATCCGCAACTCTGATCTCAACCCCTTCACAAAACGGCGGATCCGTTCTTGTGGACTGAAACAGAGTTGAGTGGCATATCTTGATAAAGCACGAAACTTTGCCTCATATGCGTTAACCGTCATCCTACCTTGCTCGAGACTCAAGAACTCATCCCTTTTTCTATCTATCAAAGTCCTTGGAATATACTTCTCCATAAACAGAGTAGAGAAGGATGCCCAAGTCATGGGTGTGGCCTCTGTCGGTTGACACTCGACATGTGATCGCCACCACATTTTGGCGTTCCCTTGAAACTGATAGCTTACGAACTCAACGCCAAACCGTTCTACTATCCCCATCTTGTGTAGTAGCTCATGACAATCAACCAGAAAATCATAAGCATCTTCGCATTCTCGCACTTTGATAACTGGGGTTTCAATTTCAAGAACTTCTTTGAAAAGTTCGTGGCCGATCGCTTGTCATTATCGGTCCGATGAGTCGACGGAAATGTGCCTATCTCCAATGAGGCATCCATGCGGGGAGCCATAGTAGCCGCATGTCGTACCTCTGAAACCGGAGGTGTCGGTGCAGAAACCATTGGAGGTGCCTGACCGTGATCAGATAACCCACTAAGATAAGCGAGAACCTGATTGATCATCTATGGGGTAGGCTGGGGTGGCAATTCCTCATGTTGTGCTTGTTCATTCTCCCCTTCCTCACCCTCTCTTATCACCTCTTCAGTCGGTGGAGGAGTCACCGCCCTAGTATCAGATGGGCTAGGTGCTCGTCCTCTTCCTCTAGAGGACGTCCTCCCACGACCTCTACCACGGCCTCTTGCCGCTGCTCTTCCTCGAGCCACACGGCCCGATGGTCGCTCAGGACGCTTCTTGTCTTGCCGGTGTTGTTGTTGGCGCGGTCGTGGCTCTAGTTCTAACCATCTGCGAAATAGAGTGAAGATGGTCGATACCAGTCGTATCGCCTAGATACCAATTGGACTCAAGTAGTAGCACGAAAGAAAGAATGAAAGAGTGATATTTTCCTAAAGTCTTATAGCCTCTCAAGGAAAAGTAAAGGCGTCCCCCTACCGTTCCTTAAGACTCTACTAGACCTGTTCTTGTGTGATGAGACCAACGAACCTAATGCTCTGATACCAAGTTTGTCACGACCCAAAACGGGACCGCGACTGGCACCCACATTTACCCTCCTATGTGAGCGAACCAACCCATATAGACCTTAACATTTCAATTTATAACAACAGAAAATAATGCGGAAGACTTAACTCATTAATAAAACAATTCAAAACTATTATTATTATCCCCAAAATCTGGAAGTCATCATCACAAGAACATCTATCTCAAATTGCTAAACTAAAACTGTCTAAGAAGCTAAAACTAATACTAGCTAGTCCATGCCGGAAGTTCAAGGCATCAAGACTTGAAGAAGAAGACCCAGTCCAAGCTAGACGCATTAGCTCACCCTGAATTTCCGAAGGTAGTGAAGACTGGCTAGATCTACTGTTGAGTTGAAGTTTACGGAACGTTTGCTGCATTGCACAAATAACAAAGAAGAAAACATAAAAGTAGGGGGTCAGTACAACCACAAGTAATGAGTAGATATCATCGGCCAACTCAAAATAGGGAACAGTATATATCAATAATAATGTAAATCAACTACAATACTCAACATGTAGCAATAACAACATAAATTCATCAATAACTACAACCGAGTTCACACATGAAGACTCAAGCCTCAGTACCCTACTCATTTGGGAATTAAGTTCATTAGATTGAGTATATTCATTATCTTTCTTCCTCTTGTGTCGGTACGTGACACTCCGCTCCTCTATTTCTATCCTGGTGCCGGAACGTGGCACTCCGATCCTCATATACTATCCTGGTACCGGAACGTGGCACCCGATCCATATTCTATCCTGGTGTCGGGCGTGACACTCCGATCCTCATATTCATTCTATCCTGGTACCGAACGTGGCACCCGATCCTCATATACATTCTATCCTGCACCGAACGTGGCACCCGATCCTCATATTCATTCTATCCTGGTACCGGAACGTGGCACCCGATCCTCATATTCATTCTATCCTGGTACCAGAACGTGGCACCCGATCCTCATATTCATTCTATCCTGGTACCGGAACGTGGCACCCGATCCTCATATTCATTCTATCCTGGTACCGGAACGTGGCACCCGATCCCCTAATTCATCAAGCCTTCTTTCATACTAAGGCATCATCATTAACAAGTGAATTAGGGTTTCTCTCAAGATTTGGGATTCAATAGCTTTATCATGCTTATTTATTCACCATTTCATAATCATATTCATGCAAGCATACAATTTAAGCATATAGAAGGGTTCACAATACTATCAATACATATCATTCACTATTAAGAGTTTACAACGAATATCGTAAGCGAAACCATAACCTACCTTCACCGAAGAATCGGAATCAACAAGCAATTTCCCAAGCTTTGATATTCTTCTTCCTCGTTCGACTCTCTCTCTCTCTCTCTCTCTCTCAATCGATCAATCTATCTCTCTCTTTTCTTTTCTCTTTTTCTTTATTCAAACCCTCTTTCTTTTACCCTAATTCTATATAATTAGGAATGAAAGATGGTAATAATGACCCACTAATTAACTTAAGGTTACCTATTTTAACCCCCAAGTAATTAGATTTATTAATATTAACCCTCAAACTTTATAATTAAGGAAAGAATAGTCCAAAACGTCCCTTAAAACGTGGAAAGAAATCCGATTCTGACTGGGACTGCGCGACCTGTGAGGGGCCATCGCGCCTGCGACGGTCCGTCCTGCCGTCCGTCGCAAGGGTCAGAGACACAATTTTTCATCAATGATCTGTGACGGTCCGTCACACCTGTGACGGTCCGTCCTGTCATTTCGTCACGAAGTTCAGAGAGTCGATTTTCAGTACCCAATTTAAGAATTCTAAGTGTCATGGAACGAACCCTCCTCGACGGGCCGTCGTGACCACGACGGTCCGTCGTGACACCCGTTGTCCCAGCCAGTTTTTCAAGAATTAATTCTGCTGCTCAAAACGACTAAACGGGTCGTTACATTCCCATCCTTGTAATGGATCTTCACTATATAATTGTTCTAGTTGTTCATTAATTAATTTGACTTTGTCTATAGCAAATATAATAATTTCTAATTGCGTTATTTGTTTATTATTTATATTTTCCATTTCTTGGTTTATCTTTTCACTTCCTTTTATCCATTCCATAGGTTTTCGTTGTTTATTATTTACTCTTTTTGCTCCTATCTTACTTCCGCATGGTGTAGTAAGCCACCAATGTGTTTTTGTTATTATGTGTGGATAAAATCTATCTAGAAATGGCATTCCTAATTACATATCTTTTGTAGTAAATTCAAAATTATACATTTCTTCTATTGTTAGTATTTTATCCCATATTTGTATTTTTATATTTTTTGCTTTGTATTTAATCATACTTCCTTCATTGTTAAATCCCGTTACTACCATATGAGTTTTTAATTTTTCCCATTTATCTTCTGGTAAGCAATTATATTTACATATATTCGCTTCACGCTCTGTATCTATCATAGGGTATAATATACATTTGTGATATCCTTCTACTATAATTTTTGCAAGTATAAATATTTTCATTAATCATTTTGTCCATTTTATAATTATTTTCTTATTTTGGCAAGTTATTATTAATTGTTCATTTTCTATGTTGTATGGTTTAACTTTTTCTAACCATTTTATTCCTAATGTAATATTATGATTTCCTTGGTATATTTTGAATTGTATTACTAAGGGTATTCCTCCTATAATTATTTCTTTTTCTGTTGTTTCTTCATTCGTATTTACTATCTCACTAGGTAGTCCAGGGCATGTATATCCTGTTCTTATAATTTCTTCTTCTAATACTAACTCTCTTGTTATATAATTTTCTTCTTGTCCTGTATTTATTAATATTTTATATTTTCTTTGGTCTATTATTCCTGTTATGAAATAATGATATGGTATTATTTCTTCTTTATCCAATAAGCTTTGTGGAATTTCATATTTTCTTTTAGATGTACTCATCCTTGATGAGGTAGCTCTTGTCAATGTATTTGGTACGCTTGAAGTGCTTAATCTTTCTTTTACTATCTCTAAATCTTCTTCTATATCAATTTCTTTATAGCTATAGTCATTATTGTCTATTACAGTAATTATTTTTTCAAAAGGATTTTCTATTTTTATTTTGTTAATTTTATTTCTTGCTGTTATTTTATGCTTCGTTGTTAATATATATAGATTTTTACATCTTCTTTGTAAATAATTTGCTTCACAGTGCTAGTTCTATTCAAGATATTTTCCAATATAGAACTAATGATCTATCTATATTTTTATCATTAATGATCTTGTATAATTAGCACTTATTGTAAACTTAAATTTTTGATATATCAAGTTTCCTTTTACTGCACTAATTACGCTTTTTTCTATAGGCTGTACAATTCTATCATCTGCTAAGTATATTTCTATAGGTGTATCTATTCCTTCTCTAAAGCAGGCTTTTATTAATATTTCTGTTCCTCCTAAATGTACATATTTTATTGGTGTTTTAGCTTTTATATCTTGTATTTCTTTGTTTATCATTCTTTTATTTATTATAGGTATATATGCTTTTCCTCTTGTGTATTTACAATCTATGATATGCTCTTTTTGACTAACTACGTAATATTCTTCTTTTTGTCTTTTAAACAAATTTCTTAAAATAGGTATTTCTAGTACTTTTTCAACACTTAAATCTAATTCTTTTCCTTTTATTTGTTCAAATATCGTATTATCAAATATAATTTTCTGTTCTAATGATTCTTCATCTTGATATTCTTTCTTAGATATTATTTTTATTTAATTTTCAGACATTATATTTCTTCATCTGTTTCGTTATTATCTATGTTAATATTTTCTTCTTCATTCTCAGTTTCTATATCTGATACTTCATATATACTATCATTTTCACTTAATTCATAATCTATGTACTCTATTTGCATATCTTTTTCATTGTCTATAATTAATTCTGCTATTTGTTTTCTTTTTGGATTTTTGGGTAATTTACAATCTTTAGCTATGTGTCCTATCTTTCCACAATTATAACAAGTACATTGGGATATTTTTCTTTTTGGTCTGTATGGTCTTTTTATTTTATGGTTTTTTACATAATACTTTCGTCTTGGTTGTTTATATTTATATATAGTTTTATTTTTTCTATAATTTTTATATCTTTTAGATTTTTGTTTTTTAGTTGTGCATCCAAATTGTGGTGCCATTTTATTTTTGCAACATGATAAATTTTTATTTAATACTTTTTCCATTTTTAATCTTTCTTTTTGGTTTTCACATAGTTGTATAAACCATTGATTTAAAAATTTTATTCTAGATCCTAAAGTATCTACCATTCCTTCATTATTCCAATCCTTTATTACGTTTGTACTAAATGGTTCTGGTAATTTTGTATAATATTGTTTTCTTATTTCTTTTGCTTCGTCTAAATTGTATTTAGCTTTGTAATAATATTCTTTAAATGCGCAAGTATATTCTTCCAAGTAACACATTTTACATATAGCTAATTTTGTCATAAGTTGTCTATTTATTATTTTTTCTCTATTTTGTTCTCTTATATCTGTAGTCATACCTCCAAATTCATTTCTTATTGCTGATTCATATTTATCTAGTATATCAATATTTGTTGCTGATGCGGATCCATCCATTTTCTTATCATTCCTAAGTACTTCTAAACTTTCCGAGGGTAGATTTTCTATCCATAATTTTGTTGTTCCTACAAATGTTCTTTCTATGTATCTTGGTGTTTTTGCTGTTTCTATTTTGTTATCTATTAACTGTTTAGACATATTTCCTATCCATAATAATATTGCTTTATTTATATCTGCGACACAATCTAAATCTAAGAAATTTTATTGTTCATTTGCTGGTTTAGGTGTCCATTTTTATTTAGTCTACTGTTCCATATTGCATTATTTCTGTCTGATTGTTGATAGCTTTCTGTATAATAAGTTGGTGGTGTCCTCCTAGGACTAACTCTAGGACTATTTCTGGGACTATTATCTGGGGTTTTAACTCTTGACGTACTAGGCCTATTCATATGTCACGACCTAAAACGGGGCCGCGACAGGCACCCACACTACCCCCCTCCGTGAGCGAACCAACCAATCTAAACCTTAACATTTCAATATATAACAACAGAAAATAATGCGGAAGACTTAACTCATTAATAAAACAATTCAAAACTATTATTATTATCCCCAAAATCTGGAAGTCATCATCACAAGAACATCTATCTCAAATTGCTAAACTAAAACTGTCTAGGAATCTAAAACTAATACTAGCTAGTCCATGCCGGAAGTTCAAGGCATCAAGACTTGAAGAAGAAGACCCAGTCCAAGCTAGACGCATTAGCTCACCCTGAATTTCCGGCAAGCGGTGAAGACTGCTAGATCTCTTGTTGAGTTGAAGTTGACGGAACGCTTGTCGCATTACACAAATAACAAGGAAGAAAACATGAAAGTAGGGGTCCAGACAACCACAAGTACCGAGTAGATATCACCGGCAAACTCAAAATAGGGAACAGTACATATCAATAATAATATAAATCAACTACAATACTCAACATGTAGCAATAATACATGAATTCATCAATAACTACAACCGAGTTCACACATGAGGACTCAAGCCTCAATACCATACTCATTTGGGAACTAAGTTCATTAGATTGAGTATATTCATTATCTTTCAAGATTCATTATCTTTCTTCCTCTTGTGTCGGTACGTGACACTCCGCTCCTCTATTTCTATCCTGGTGCCGGAACGTGGCACTCCGATCCTCATATACTATCCTGTTACCGGAACGTAGCACCCGATCCATATACTATCCTGGTGTCGGAACGTGACACTCCGATCCTCATATACTATCCTGGTACCGGAACGTGGCACCCGATCCTCTATTTCTATCCTGGTACCGGAACGTGGCACTCCGATCCTCATATACTATCCTGGTACCGGAACGTGGCACCCGATCCTCTATTTCTATCCTGGTACCGGAACGTGGCACCCGATCCTCTATTTCTATCCTGGTACCGGAACGTGGCACCCGATCCCCTAATTCATCAAGCCTTCTTTTACACCAAGGCATCATCAATCTCATTATATAATTTATCAAGCCTTCTTTTACACCAAGGCATCATCAATCTCATTATATAATCTATCAAGCCTTCTTTTATACCAAGGCATCATCATTAACAAGTGAATTAGGGTTTCTTTCAAGATTTGGGATTCAAAAGCTTCATCATGCTTGTTTATTCACAATTACATAATCATATTCATGCAAGCATACAATTAAGCATATAGAGGGATTTACAATACTATCAATACATATCATTCACTATTAAGAGTTTACTACGAATATCGTAAGAGAAACCATAACCTACCTCCAATCAAGAATTGAATCAACAAGCTATCTTCTCAAAATCCTTGCTATCCTCTTCGTTTCTCTCTCTCTCTATTCGCTCGTTTCTCCCTCTCTTCGTTTCTTTTCTTTTTCTTATTCCAACCCTCTTTCTTTTACCCTAATTCATATATAATTAAGAATGAAAGATGGTAATAATGACCCACTAATTAACTTAAGGTTACCTATTTTAACCCCCAAGTAATTAGATTTATTAATATTAACCCTCAAACTTTATAATTAAGGAAAGAATAGTCCAAAACGACCCCTAAAACGTGGAAAGAAATCCGATTCTCGATCGACTACGCGACTGTGACGGGTCATCATGCCTGCGACGGTCCGTCACTCAGGTCGCCGCAGCCTCTTAAAACTCAAGATCGTGTGACGGTCCGTCACCCCGTGACGGTCCGTCCCGCCGGTCGTTACGGAGTTCGTAGAGTCGATTTTCGCACCAAATTTCAGAATTCTAAGTGTCATGGAACGAAACCTGCGTGACGGACCGTCGTGCCTATGACGGTCCGTCGTGGTGTCTGTAGTCTAGGCCGCTTTTTCCGTAAATAAAATCACTGCTCAAAACGACTAAACGGGTCGTTACAATAGATACCAATTTACCCATCGTTCGTCCCCGAACGATCAAAGGAAGAAAAACAAGGGCGGAAGGAAGTACCTGAATCTGTAAACAGATGTGGGTATTTTTCTTGCATGTCTGCCTCCTTCTCCCAAGTAGCCTCTTAAGCCGGTCGATTCTTCCATTGAACCTTGATAGATGTAATTTCTCTCGACCTCAACTTGCGAACCTCCCTATCTAATATAGCAACCGGTTCCTCCTCATAAGTCAAATTCTCATCAAGCAAAACTGAATCCCAACGGATGATGTAGTTTCCATCTCCATGGTATCTTTTGAACATGGATACATGAAATACCGGATGTACTCCGGACAGCCCTGGAGGTAAGGCTAATTCATAAGCCACCTCCCCTACTCGCTTTAGTACCTCAAATGGTCCAATATACCTTGGACTTAGCTTACCTCTTTTGCCAAACCGCATCACCCCTTTCATGGGTGAAACCTTCAACAAGACTCGTTCACCTTCCATGAACTCTAGGTCTCTAACCTTTCGATCTGCATACTCTTTTTGTCTACTTTATACCGCCGTAAGCTTTTATTGAATAGATTTCACTTTCTCCATCGAATCCCTCAACAGATCAGTACCCCAAGGCCTAACCTCAAATGCATCAAACCACCCAATGGGAGATCTACACCTCCTCCCATACAATGCTTCAAATGGGGCCATATCAATGCTTGAGTGGTAGCTATTATTGTATGAAAACTCTGCTAAGGGTAAGAAGCTATCCCAATGGCCACCAAACTCTATCACACATGCACGAAGCATATCCTCCAACACTTGAATCATTCGTTCAGACTGACCATCGATCTGAGGATGGAACGCAGTACTAAGGTCCAACCTAGTACCCAATTCCGTATGCAATGTTTTCCAAAACTTAGAAGCAAACTTCGTACCTCTATCTGATATGATGGATAGTGGAACCCCATGCAATCGAACGATTTCTGAGATATAGATCTTGGCTAACTTCTCTGCATTGTAAGTCACCTTGACCGGGATAAAATGAGCAGACTTAGTTAACCTATCAACAATCACCCAAATGGAGTCATACTTACCCATTGTCTTTGGAAGACAAACCACAAAGTCCATAGCAATTCTTTCCCACTTCCATTCCGGAATGGGCATTCTCTGAAGTGTTCCTCCGGGCCTTTGGTGTTCATACTTTACTTGTTGACAGTTTGGACACTTGGCAATAAAGTCAACAATATCACGCTTCATTCTACTCCACCAAAAGTGTTGCTTTAGGTTACGGTACATCTTGGTCGCACCCGGATGTATAGAATACCGTGAACTATGAGCCTCTGTCAGAATAGTGTTGATCAAATCATCGACGCGGGGTACACATACCCTTCCTTTGATTCTCAAAACACCTTCCTCATCGATTTGTGCTTCCTTAGCCTCTCCTCGCAATACTTTATCTTGAATTCGTCTTAGTTTCTCATCATCAAACTGCTTTCCCTTAATCTTGTCGAGAAAAGAAGATCTCGACTCCACACTAGCCAACAATCCTCCCTTCTCATTTATTTCTAACCTCATCAAGTCGTTAGCCAGAGTCTGAACCTCTCTAGCCAATGGGCGTCTAGAAGCTTGCAAATGAGCTAGACTTCCCATGCTTCCCGCCTTTCTACTTAAAGCATCCGCTACAACATTCGCTTTTCCCGGTTGATACAAGATAGTGATATCGTAGTCCTTTAGTAACTCCATCCATCTCCTCTGTCTTAAGTTCAAATCTTTCTGAGTGAAGACATACTGAAGGCTACGATGATCCGTGTAGACCTCACACTTAACCCCATATAAATAGTGTCTCCATTGCTTTAATGCGAACACTACCGCGGCCAATTCCAAATCGTGGGTCGGATAGTTACGTTCATGCACCTTTAATTGCCTTGAAGCATAAGCAATCACACTCTTCTCTTGCATTAGTACAGCACCCAAACCAGAATAGGATGCATCACAATAGACAATAAAATTCTTACCTTCCACTCCCAAGGTGAGAATGGGTGCGGTAGTCAACAAAGTCTTGAGCTTCTGAAAGCTTTCTTCACACTCATCCGACCATACAAATGGAACATTCTGCTTAGTCAAGTTCGTCAATTGGGAAGCAATAGAAGAGAATCCCTTGACAAATCGGCAGTAGTAGCTAGCTAACCCAACAAAGCTCCTTATTTCTGCCACATTAGTGGGTCTTACCCAATTCTTCACTGTTTCAATCTTAGAAGGATCCACCATCACTCCGTCCTTCGAAACCACGTTCCCCAAGAAGGACACTGCATCTAGCCAAAACTCACACTTAGAGAACTTGGCATAAAGCTTTTTCTTCCTCAACATTTCCAATACCATTCTCAAATGCTCTTCATGTTCCTTCTTGCTCTTTGAGTATACCAATATATCATCAATAAATACGATCACGAAGAGGTCCAAATATGGCTTAAAAATACCGTTCATCAAGCTCATGAACGCAGCAGGGGCATTCGTAAGACCAAAAGACATCACTACAAATTCGTAATGCCCATACCTCGTTCGAAAAGCAGTCTTTGGCACATCTATTGCCCGTATTTTCAATTGATGATAACCAGATCTCAAGTCAATCTTAGAGAAGACACAAGCACCTTGTAAATCGATCGAACAAGTCATCAATGCGAGGAAGAGGATACTTGTTCTTTATGGTTACCTTGTTTAGTTGTCCGTAGTCTATGCACATCCGAAAACTCTCATCCTTTTTCTTCACAAACAAAACCGGAGCACCCCAAGGAGATGCACTTGGTCTGATGAAGCCTTTGCTCAACAACTCTTGAAGTTGGGCCTTTAACTCTCTCAACTCCGCGGGAGCCATTCTATAAGGGGTATAGAAATGGGGCGAGTGCCCGGTTCAAGATCGATGCAGAATTCAATATCCCTATCTGGTGGCATACCAGGAAGATCTGCAGGGAACACATCCAAAAACTCACGGACTACAGAAACCGACTCAATCGAAGGTACTTGAATAGTGTCATCCTTAAGATGTGCCAAGAAAGCTAAACACCCTTTACTAACCATTTTCTTAGCACGAAGAAAGGAGACGATACGGACCGGATTGGAAGTGTAGTCACCCTCCCACACTAACGGATCTGTCCCAGGCTTGGCTAACGTCACCGTTTTAGCATTACAATCCAAGATCGCAAATTGCGGAGAAAGCCAAGTCATACCCAGAATTACATCAAAATCAACCATTTCTAAGATGACCAAATCTACATGAGTGTTGCTCCCCACAAAGTTTACCAAACAAGACCTATATACCTTTTCAACTACCACAGACTCACCCACCGGAGTAGAGACACGAATAGGCATATCAAGCAATTCACAATGTAAATTTAGACCATTAGCAAATGAGGAAGATACATAAGAAAACGTGGATCCAGGATCAAACAATACGGAAGCCATGCAATCACAAACCAGAAGATTACCTGTGATGACAGCATCAGATGCCTCCGCTTCAGACCGCCCAGGGAAAGCGTAACAATGGGCCCTATCGTTCGTCTGTCCGTTGCCCCTACCATGTTGTGATGTAGTGGCCCCAGTTTGCTCATTACCTCTGCCGTTTTGGTGACCACCATTACCTCGACCACCACGTCCTCCGGAGTAACGGCCTCTACCATGACTACCTCTACCTCTAACATTTGGAGGTGCAGAACTCGCTTTTGGACAATATCTCTTAATATGTCCAATCTCCCCACATCCATAGCACTCGCGGGTTCATGCATAGGTCTCTCGGAGAAATGTTGGCGGTCTGAGGTGGACCCCAACTACTGATCTGTAGTGATGATCGAGCAGGTCGAATCGAGTAACCTCCTAACTCGTCCTCTAGAGTAGGAACCATTAAACTCACCCCCCTTTCGAAACCTTTTTGATGTCGATGTCGAGGCAAAGTCATCGGGCTTTACTCCTTCCACTTCTATCACAAAGTCTACCACCTCTTGGAAGGATTTTGTCGTTGCCGCTACCTGTAGGGCCGAAATCCGCAACTCTGATCTCAACCCCTTCACAAACCGGCGAATCCGCTCTTGTGGACTGAAACAAAGTTGAGTGGCATATCTGGATAATGCACGAAACTTAGCCTCATAAGCATTAACCGACATCCTCCCTTGCTCTAGGCTCAAGAACTCATCCCTCTTTCTATCCCTCAAAGTCCAGGGGATATACTTCTCCATAAACAAGCTAGAGAATGAGGCCCAAGTCATAGGTGGTGCCTCTGTTGGTTGACACTCAACATGCGATCGCCACCACATTTTGGCGTTTCCTTGAAACTGATAACTCACGAACTCAACACCAAACCGTTCTACTATACCCATCTTGTGTAATAGCTCATGACAGTCGACCAGAAAATCATAAGCATCCTCCGATTCAGCACCCTTGAAGACTGGAGGTTTCAATTTCAAGAACTTACTGAAAAGTTCATGCTGATCATTTGTCATAACAGGCCCTGTAGTCAGACGAGGAAATGTGCTTATTTCCAATGGAACATCCATGCGGGGAGCCGCAGTAGCCGCATGTTGTATCTCCGGAGCCTGAGGTGCTGGTGCAGAAAACACTGGAGGTGCTTGACCTTGATCTGATAACCCACTAAGATAAGCGAGAACTTGATTGATCATCTCTGGGGTAGGTTGGGGTGGCATTTCCTCATTCTGTACTTGCTCATTCACCCCATCCTCACCCTCTCTCACTACCTCTTCGGTCGGTGGAGGAGTCACTGCCCTAGTATCAGACGGGCTAGGTGCTCGTCCTCTTCCTCTAGAGGACGTCCTCCCACGACCTCTACCACGGCCTCTTGCCGTTACTCTTCCTCGAACTACAGCCCCGGTGGCTGGCTCAGACGCACCCTGTCCTGCCGGTGCTGGTGTTGGTGTTGGCGTAGTCGTTGCTCTAGTTCTAACCATCTGCGAAAGAGAGTGAAGATGGTCAGATACCAATTCGTATCGCCTAGATACCAATTGGACTCAAGTAGTAGCACGAAAGAAAGAATGAAAGAGTGAAATTTTCCTAAAGTCTTATAGCCTCTCAAGGAAAAGTAAAGGCGTCCCCCTACCGTTCCTTAAGACTCTACTAGACCTGTTCTTGTGTGATGAGACCAACGAACCTAATGCTCTGATACCAAGTTTATCACGACCCAAAACGGGGCCGCGACTGGCACCCACACTTACCCTCCTCTGTGAGCGAACCAAATAATCTAAACCTTAACATTTCAATATATAACAACAGAAAATAATGCGGAAGACTTAACTCATTAATAAAACAATTCAAAACTATTATTATTATCCCCAAAATCTGGAAGTCATCATCACAAGAACATCTATCTCAAATTGCTAAACTAAAACTGTCTAGGAAGCTAAAACTAATACTAGCTAGTCCATGCCGGAAGTTCAAGGCATCAAGACTTGAAGAAGAAGACCCAGTCAAGCTAGACGCATTAGCTCACCCCCGACTTCCGGCAAAGCAAGACTGGCTAGATCTACCGTTGAGTTGAAGTTGACGGAACGTTTCTTTGCATTACACAAATAACAAGGAAGAAAACATGAAAGTAGGGGGTCGATACAACCACAAGTCTTGAGTAGATATCATCGGCCAACTCAAAATAGGGAACAATATATATCAATAATAATATAAATCAACTACAATACTCAACATGTAGCAATAATACATGAATTCATCAATAACTACAACCGAGTTCACACATGAGGACTCAAGCCTCAATACCATACTCATTTGGGAACTAAGTTCATTAGATTGAGTATATTCATTATCTTTCAAGATTCATTATCTTTCTTCCTCTTGTGTCGGTACGTGACACTCCGCTCCTCTATTTCTATCCTGGTGCCGGAACGTGGCACTCCGATCCTCATATACTATCCTGGTACCGGAACGTAGCACCCGATCCATATACTATCCTGGTGTCGGAACGTGACACTCCGATCCTCATATACTATCCTGGTACCGGAACGTGGCACCCGATCCTCTATTTCTATCCTGGTACCGGAACGTGGCACTCCGATCCTCATATACTATCCTTGTACCGGAACGTGGCACCCGATCCTCTATTTCTATCCTGGTACCGGAACGTGGCACCCGATCCTCTATTTCTATCCTGGTACCGAAACGTGGCACCCGATCCCCTAATTCATCGAGCCTTCTTTTACACCAAGGCATCATCAATCTCATTATATAATTTATCAAGCCTTCTTTTACACCAAGGCATCATCAATCTCATTATATAATTTATCAAGCCTTCTTTTATACCAAGGCATCATCATTAACAAGTGAATTAGGGTTTCTTTCAAGATTTGGGATTCAAAATCTTCATCATGCTTGTTTATTCACAATTACATAATCATATTCATGCAAGCATACAATTAAGCATATAGAGGGATTTACAATACTATCAATACATATCATTCACTATTAAGAGTTTACTACGAATATCGTAAGAGAAACCATAACCTACCTCCACCGAAGAATTGAATCAACAAGCTATCTTCTCAAAATCCTTGCTATCCTCTTCGTTTCTCTCTCTCTATTCGTTCGTTTCTCCCTCTCTTTCTGTTCTTTTCTTTTTCTTATTCCAACCCTCTTTCTTTTACCCTAATTCATATATAATTAAGAATGAAAGATGGTAATAATGACCCACTAATTAACTTAAGGTTACCTATTTTAACCCCCAAGTAATTAGATTTATTAATATTAACCCTCAAACTTTATAATTAAGGAAAGAATAGTCCAAAACGTCCCTTAAAACGTGGAAAGAAATCCGATTCTGACTGGGACTACGCGACCTGTGACGGGCCGTCATGCCTGCGACGGTCCGTCACTCAGCACGACGCCACCTCTTAAAACTCAAGTGGACTGTGACGGTCCGTCACCCCTGTGACGGTCCGTCCTGTCAGTTCGTTACGGAGTTCAGAGAGTCGATTTTCAGTACCAAATTTCAGAATTCTAAGTGTCATGGAACGAAACCTCTATGACGGACCTTCGTGCCTATGACGGTCCATCGTGGTGTCTGTAGTCTAGGCCAGTTTTTCCAGAAATAAAATCTGCTGCTCAAAACGACTTAACGTGTCGTTACATCATATCTCCTGTGTTTATTTCTAATTTTTTTGGTTTATTTATCTGTTCTAGAATTTCTGTATATGTTTCACTTATATCGCTTATTTCTGATTGTTGGTCATTTTCATTTCCATCTATTTCATTTACTTCAATATCTTCATTTAGATCTTCATTTAGTTTTTGTTCCATTTGTTTTATTTCATTTGTTAATTCTAGCTCTTTATCTTTTTCTTTTTGTTTTTGTTTATTTTCATATAATAATTTTAACCTAGCTAATTCCTTTTCTAATTCACTTATTCTTGTATTTTTTATTTCTTCTAAATTTTGTACTTCTTGTTTTGCTTGTGTTTTTATTTTTTCAATTTCTTTTGATTTATCTATTTCTTCATTTTCTTTTGTTATTCTTACCATAGCTGTTAAACTATCTTCTAATTTTGCTGTTTCTTTTTCTAGCATTAAGTATAAGTTATTTCCTATTTTCTTATATCTTCTTCCTAAATTTGAAAATACTATTTTTATTATCATTCCATCTAGGTTTTCACATGTTTTTTCGTCTACTGCAAACTCTTCTTTGTTCATTATGATCTATGTATTATATTATGTTGTAATTCATATTCAAGACAATCTAATTCTAATTCTAACCTTAATATATCTTTTCTTTGTGCTAGTATTGATTTATTACATACTCCTGCTAATATATTTTCTTCTAACCTTCTTTTTCTATGTTGTAACTCTTGTTCTTTTTCAGTTATTTGTTCCATTATTTTTTCTATTAATTGTTGTTTATATTTTTCTTCGTTCATATTGTTTCTTCAAATAGCAAACATATTTGTATTCTGTTTTTGAAATTATATTTATCAAATGATCTTTTTTATCATTATCTGCTTTTACTAGTTGTGATAATTGATATTCTATATATAAGGATTTTAATTTTTTCCATATTTTTCGTACTTTTTGTCTATCTTAGTTTTTGTTATTTTAGTATTTTTATTTTTATTTATCATAACCTTTTATATAATATTTTAAAAAGCTTGCTTAATTTTTACGGATATTTAATCTTTTTTAACTGTAATTTCTACCATATCGCCTTAGCCAATGTTCACCATATTTAGTCTCCAATATCTAAATCATCATATAAATCATATATGTCAAAGTAAAGTTCATCCTGTATACTTTGTATAGTTAACTCACCCAACCTTGGGTTGTTATTTCTATTATTTCATATGTTAATAATTTATCGTAAATTGCTCTTTTTATATCAAGATAAGACTTTTTAATATATAAAATAATAATATCTTATAATCAACATCATCGTTTAATAGGTATGTTTCCATTTTTATTATTTTCATTTTTCACTAAAATTTTATTCCTTCCAACCTCTTAATAAATTATACTTGCTTATTATGCAAAAATAATGATTTAATAATCATCTCGTCAGTCACTACTACTGACTTTCTTCTTTGGTTAGTTACCCTAACAAGCGCCTCAACTTTGTTTACTCCCCTAAACGGCCTTCTCTGCCTACCGGTTTCAACCTTAGGATGGCATAGTCTGGGCGTACTTATTCAAAGAATATTTCTGTAGCAAACTTTCTAAAGATGGTTATTATAACATTATTCAAACATGATAAACAATTATAATTAACAAGAGATTTTCAGGAATAAATTAATTTAGCTACTCATGAATATAAAATGGTATACTTGTTTTTGTAGATCTTCCGACATAATTGATTTGTTTTCCATAATTATTTAATTAACTAGCTCTGATACCAATGGAGGGGGGTGGAAGCGGATTTATGATTTGAGAGTAGAGAGTAGAGAGAAGATTATTAACTGAAGGATTGATGATTTTATTTATGAGGGGAAACCCTCTATTTATACACAAAATTTACAGACTTTTGGCCAAAAATGGCCGACACATACTTTACACTTGGCCTTCACTATATAATTGTTCTAGTTGTTCATTAATTAATTTGACTTTGTCTATAGCAAATATAATAATTTCTAATTGCGTTATTTGTTTATTATTTATATTTTCCATTTCTTGGTTTATCTTTTCACTTCCTTTTATTCATTCCATAGATTTTCGTTGTTTATTATTTACTCTTTTTGCTCCTATCTTATTTCCGCATGGTGTAGTAAGCCACCAATGTGTTTTTGTTATTATGTGTGGATAAAATCTATCTAGAAATGGCATTCCTAATAACATATCTTTTGTAGTAAATTCAAAATTATACATTTCTTCTATTGTTAGTATTTTATCCCATATTTGTATTTTTATATTTTTTTCTTTGTATTTAATCATACTTCCTTCATTGTTAAATCCCGTTACTACCATAGGTGTTTTTAATTTTTCCCATTTATCTTCTGGTAAGCAATTATATTTACATATATTCGCTTCTGCTCCTGTATCTATCATAGGGGTATAATATCTGTTGTGATATCCTTCTACTATAATTTTTGCAAGTATAAATATTTTCATTAATCATTTTGTCCTTTTTATAATTATTTTCTTATTTTGGCAAGTTATTATTAATTGTTCATTTTCTATGTTGTATGGTTTAACTTTTTCTAACCATTTTATTCCTAATGTAATATTATGATCTCCTTGGTATATTTTGAATTGTATTACTAAGGGTATTCCTCCTATAATTATTTCTTTTTCTGTTGTTTCTTCATTCGTATTTACTATCTCACTAGGTAGTCCAGGCATGTATATCCTGTTCTTATAATTTCTTCTTCTAATACTAACTCTCTTGTTATATAATTTTCTTCTTGTCCTGTATTTATTAATATTTTATATTTTCTTTGGTCTATTATTCTGTTATGAAATAATGATATGGTGTTATTTCTTCTTTATCCAATAAGCTTTGTGGAATTTCATATTTTCTTTTAGATGTACTCATCCTTGATGAGGTAGCTCTTGTCAATGTATTTGGTACGCTTGAAGTGCTTAATCTTTCTTTTACTATCTCTAAATCTTCTTCTATATCAATTTCTTTATAGCTATAGTCATTATTGTCTATTACAGTAATTATTTTTTCAAAAGGATTTTCTATTTTTATTTGGTTAATTTTATTTCTTGCTGTTATTTTATGCTTCGTTGTTAATATATATAGATTTTTACATCTTGCTGTAAATNATTTGCTNNNTGGTGCTAGTTCTATTCCAGATATTTTCCAATATAGAACTAATGATCTATCTATATTTTTATCTCATTAATGATACTGTATAATTAGCACTTATTGTAAACTTAAATTTTTGATATATCAAGTTTCCTTTTCTTGCACTAATTACGCTTTTTCTATAGGGTGTACAATTCTATCATCTGCTAAGTATATTTCTATAGGTGTATCTATTCCTTCTCTAAAAGCAGGCTTTTATTAATATTTCTGCTCCTCCTAAATGTACATATTTTATTGGTGTTTTAGCTTTTATATCTTGTATTTCTTTGTTTATCATTCTTTTATTTATTATAGGTATATATGCTTTTCCTCTTGTGTATTTACAATCTATGATATGCTCTTTTTGACTAACTACATAATATTCTTCTTTTTGTCTTTTAAACAAATTTCTTAAAATAGGTATTTCTAGTACTTTTTCAACACTTAAATCTAATTCTTTTCCTTTTATTTGTTCAAATATCGTATTATCAAATATAATTTTCTGTTCTGATGATTCTTCATCTTGATATTCTTTCTTAGATATTACTTTTATTTCATTTTCAGACATTATATTTCTTCATCTCTGTTTCATATTATCTATGTTAATATTTTCTTCTTCATTCTCGCTTTCTATATCCGATACTTCATATATACTATCATTTTCACTTAATTCATAATCTATGTACTCTATTTGCATATATTTTTCATTGTCTATAATTAATTCGCTATTTGCTTTCTTTTTGGATTTTTGGGTAATTTACAATCTTTAGCTATGTGTCCTATCTTTCCACAATTATAACAAGTACATTGGGATATTTTTCTTTTTGGTCTGTATGGTCTTTTTATTTTATTGTTTTTTACATAATACCTTCGTCTTGGTTGTTTATATTTATATATAGTTTTGTTTTTTCTATAATTTTTATATCTTTTAGATTTTTGTTTTTTAGTTGTGCATCCAAATTGTGGTGCCATTTTATTTTTGCAACATGATAAATTTTTATTTAATACTTTTTCCATTTTTAATCTTTCTTTTTGGTTTTCACATAGTTGTATAAACCATTGATTTAAAAATTTTATTCTAGATCCTAAAGTATCTACCATTCCTTCATTATTCCAATCCTTTATTACGTTTGTACTAAATGGTTCTGGTAATTTTGTATAATATTGTTTTCTTATTTCTTTTGCTTCGTCTAAATTGTATTTAGCTTTGTAATAATATTCTTTAAATGCGCAAGTATATTCTTCTAAGTAACACATTTTACATATAGCTAATTTTGTCATAAGTTGTCTATTTATTATTTTTTCTCTATTTTGTTCTCTTATATTTGTAGTCATACCTCCAAATTCATTTCTTATTGCTGATTCATATTTATCTAGTATATCAATATTTGTTGCTGATGCGGATCCATCCATTTTCTTATCATTCCTAAGTACTTCTAAACTTTCCGAGGGTAGATTTTCTATCCATAATTTTGTTGTTCCTACAAATGTTCTTTCTATGTATCTTGGTGTTTTTGTTGTTTCTATTTTGTTATCTATTAACTGTTTAGACATATTTCCTATCCATAATAATATTGCTTTATTTATATCTCATGACACAATCTAAATCTAAGAAATTGTATTGTTCATTTGTCGGTTTAGGTGTCCAATTTTTATTTAGTCTACTGTTCCATATTGAATTATTTACATGCGATTGTTGATAGCTTTACGTATAATAAGTTGGTGGTGTCCTCCTAGGACTAACTCTACGACTATTTCTGGGACTATTATCTGGGGTTTTAACTCTTGACGTACTAGGCCTATTCATATCTCCTGTGTTTATTTCTAATTTTTTTGGTTTATTTATCTGTTCTAGAATTTCTGTATATGTTTCACTTATATCGCTTATTTCTGATTGTTGGTCATTTTCATTTCCATCTATTTCATTTACTTCAATATCTTCATTTAGATCTTTATTTAGTTTTTGTTCCATTTGTTTTATTTCATTAATTGTTGTTTATATTTTTCTTCGTTCATATTGTTTCTTCAAATAGCAAACATATTTGTATTCTGTTTTTGAAATTATATTTATCAAATGATCTTTTTTATCATTATCTGTTTTGACTAGTTGTGATAATTGATATTCTATATATAAGGATTTTAATTTTTTCCATATTTTTCGTACTTTTTTGTCTATCTTAGTTTTTGTTATTTTAGTATTTTTATTTTTATTTATCATAACCTTTTATATAATATTTTAAAAAGCTTGCTTAATTTTTCTGGATATTTAATCTTTTTTAACTGTAATTTCTACCATATCGCCTTAGCCAATGTTCACCATATTTAGTCTCCAATATCTAAATCATCATATAAATCATATATGTCAAAGTAAAGTTCATCCTGTATACTTTGTATAGTTAACTCACCCAACCTTGGGTTGTTATTTCTATTATTTCATATGTTAATAATTTATCGTAAATTGCTCTTTTTATATCAGTATTAAGACTTTTTAATATATAAAATAATAATATCTTATAATCAACATCATCGTTTAATAGGTATGTTTCCATTTTTATTATTTTCATTTTTCACTAAAATTTTATTCCTTCCAACCTCTTAATAAATTATACTTGCTTATTATGCAAAAATAATAATTTAATAATCATCTCGTCTGGTCACTACTACAGCTTTCTTCTTTGGTTAGTTACCCTAACAGCGCCTCAACTTTGTTTACTCCCCTAAACGGCCTTCTCTGCCTACCGGTTTCAACCTTAGGATGACATAGTCTGGGCGTACTTATTGTAACGACCTGTTTAGTCGTTTTGAGCAGCAGATTTTATTTCTGGAAAAACTGGCCAAAACTACGGACATCCCGACGGACCGTCACAGGCACGACGGTCCGTCACAGAGGTGTCGTTACATGACACTTAGAATTCTGAAATTGGGTACTGAAAATCGACTCTCTGAACATCGTAACGAAGTGGCAGGACGTGCCGTCACATCCACGACGAACCGTCATGAGTACCCGTTGCAAAACACTCCAACTTTTGAGAATTTGGTACAAGAAACGAGTTTCTGACCGTCAGGACGGAGGACAGGACGGACCGTCACTGGTGTGACGGGCCGTCACAGTCACCTGGGCGTTGGGGAGGCTGCGACGACCATGGTGACGGACCGTCGCACTCACGACGGCCCGTCACAGGTCGCGTAGTCCCAGTCAGAATCGGATTTCTTCCCACGTTTTAAGGGACGTTTTGGACTATTCTTTCCTTAATTATAAAGTTTGAGGGTTATTATTAATAAATCTAATTACTTGGGGGTTAAAATAGGTAACCTTAAGTTAATTAGTGGGTCATTATTACCATCCTTCATTCTTAATTATAGAATAATTAGGGTAAAAGAAAGAGGGTTTGAATAAAACAAAACACAAGAAAAGAGGAAGAGAGGGACGAATTGAGAGAGAGAATAAACGAGAAGAAGAAAACAAGTCTTGGGAATTTCTTGCTTGATTCCAATTCTTCGGTGGAGGTAGGTTATGGTTTCTCTTACGATATTCATAGTAAACTCTTAATAGTGAATGATATGTATTGATAGTGTTGTGAACCCTTCTATATGCTTAAACTGTATGCTTGCATGAATATGATTATGAAATTGTGAATAAATAAGCATGATGAAGCTATTGAATCCCAAATCTTGATAAAAACCCTAATTCACTTGTTAATGATGATGCCTTAGTATGAAAGAAGGCTTGATGAATTAGGGATCGGGTGCCACGTTCNNNTACCAGGATAGAATGAATATGAGGATCGGGTGCCACATTCCGGTACCAGGATAGAATGAATATGAGGATCGGGTGCCACGTTCCGGTACCAGGATAGAATGAATATGAGGATCGGGTGCCACGTTCCGGTACCAGGATAGTATATGAGGATCGAGTGCCACGTTAGGCACCAGGATAGAAATAGAGGAGCGGAGTGTCACGTACCGACACAAGAGGAAGAAAGATAATGAATCTTGAAAGATAATGAATATACTCAATCTAATGAACTTAATTCCCAAATGAGTATGGTATTGAGGCTTGAGTCCTCATGTGTGAACTCGGTTGTAGTTATTGATGAATTTATCTTGTTATTGCTACATGTTGAGTATTGTAGTTGATTTACATCATTATTGATATATACTGTTCCCTATTTTTAGTTGGCCGATGATATCTACTCAGTACTTGTGGTTGTACTGACCCCCTACTTTTATGTTTTCTCCTTTGTTATTTGTGAAATGCAGCAAACGTTCCGTCAACTTCAACTCAACAGTAGATCTAGCCAGTCTTCACTACCTTCGGAAATTCAGGGTGAGCTAATGCGTCTAGCTTGGACTGGGTCTTCTTCTTCAAGTCTTGATGCCTTGAACTTCCGGCATGGACTAGCTAGTAGTTGTTTTAGCTTCTTAGACAGTTTTAGTTTAGCAATTTGAGATAGATGTTCTTGTGATGATGACTTCCAGATTTTGGGGATATTAATAATAGTTTTGAATTGTTTTATTAATGAGTTAAGTCTTCCGCATTATTTTCTGTTGTTATATATTGAAATGTTAAGGGTTAAATTGGTTGGTTCGCTCACATAGGAGGGTAGATGTGGGTGCCAGTCGCGGCCCCGATTTGGGTCGTGACAAACTTGGTATCAGAGCATTAGGTTCGTTGGTCTCATCACACAAGAACAGGTCTAGTAGGGTCTTAAGGAACGGTAGGGGGACGCCTTTACTTTTCCTTGAGAGGCTATAAGACTTTAGGAAAATTTCACTCTTTCATTCTTCCTTTCGTGCTACTACTTGAGTCCAATTGGTATCTAGGCGATACGAATTGGTATCTGACCATCTTCACTCTATTTCGCGGATGGTTAGAACTAGAGCAACGACTGCACCGGCAGCAACAACGGCACAACAAGAAACGACTGAGCCAGCCACTGGGGCTGTGGCTCGAGGAAGAGTAGCGGCAAGAGGCCGTGGAAGAGGTCGTGGGAGGACGTCCTCTAGAGGAAGAGGACGAGCACCTAGCCCATCTGATGCTAGGGCAGTGACTCCTCCACCGACTGAAGAGGTGATAAGAGAGGGTGAGGAAGGGGAGAATGAACAAGCGCAACATGAGGAATTGCCACCCCAACCTATCCCAGAGATGATCAACCAAGTACTTGCTTATCTTAGTGGATTATCTGATCAGGGTCAGACACCTCCAATGGTTTCTGCACCAACACCTCCGGTTTCAGAGATACGACATGCGGCTACTATGGCTCCCCGCATGGATGCCTCATTGGAGATAGGCACATTTCCACGTCTGACTACTGGACCGATAATGACAAACGACCAGCACGAACTTTTCAGTAAGTTCTTGAAATTGAAACCTCCAGTCTTCAAGGGTGCAGAATTTGAAGATGCTTATGATTTTCTGGTTGATTGTCATGAGCTACTACACAAGATGGGGATAGTAGAACGGTTTGGCGTTGAGTTCGTAAGCTATCAGTTTCAAGGGAACGCCAAAATGTGGTGGCGATAACATGTCGAGTGTCAACCGACAGAGGCCACACCCATGACTTGGGCATCCTTCTCTACTCTGTTTATGGAGAAGTATATCCCAAGGACTTTGAGAGATAGAAAAAGGGATAAGTTCTTGAGTCTCGAGCAAGGTAGGATGACGGTTAACGCATATGAGGCTAAGTTTCGTGCTTTATCAAGGTATGCCACTCAACTCGCTTTCACCCACAAGAACGGATCCGCTGCTTTGTGAAGGGGTTGAGATCGAGTTGCGGATTTCGGCCTTACAGGTAGCGGCAGCGGCAAAATCCTTCCAAAAGGTGGTAGACTTTGTGATAGAAGTGGAAGGAGTGAAGCCAGACGACTTCACCACAACTTCGACATCAAAAAGGTTTCGAAAGGGAGGTGAGTTTAATAGTTCGTATACTAGAGGACAGAGCTCCGGAGGTTACTCAAGTCGACCAATTCAGTCTTCACTACAGACTGTAGTTGGGGGTCCACCTCAGAACGGTCAACACTACTCCGAGAGACCTATGCATGAACCCCGAGAGTGTTATGGATGTGGGGAGGTTGGACACATTAAGAGGTATTGTCCAAACCAGAGTTACAGAACCCCAATAGCTAGAGGTAGAGGTGGTCATGGTAGAGGCCGTTTTTCAGAAGGAACATGAAGAGCATTTGAGAATGGTATTGGAAATGTTGAGGGAGAAAAAGCTTTACGCCAAGTTCTCTAAGTGTGAGTTTTGGCTAGATGCGGTGTCCTTCTTGGGGCACGTGGTTTCTAAGGAAGGAGTAATGGTAGATCCATCTAAGATTGAGACAGTGGAGAATTGGGTAAGACCCACTAATGTATCAGAAATAAGGAGCTTTGTTGGGTTAGCTAGCTACTACCGCAGATTTGTCAAGGGATTCTCTTCTATTGCTTCCCAATTGACGAACTTGACTAAGCAGAATGTTCCATTTGTATGGTCAGATGAATGTGAGGAAAGCTTTCACAAGCTTAAGACTTTGTTGACTACCGCACCAATTCTTACCTTGCCAATAGAGGGTAAAGACTTCATTGTTTACTGTGATGCATCCTATTCTGGGTTGGGTACAGTGTTAATGCAAGAGAAAAATGTGATTGCTTATGCTTCGAGGCAATTAAAGGTGCATGAACGTAACTATCCGACCCATGATTTGGAGTTGGCCGCGGTAGTATTTGCACTAAAACAATGGAGACACTATTTGTATGGGGTTAAGTGTGAAGTCTACACGGATCATCGTAGCCTTCAGTACGTCTTTACTCAGAAAGATTTGAACTTGAGACAAAGGAGATGGATGGAACTACTAAAGGACTACGATATCACTATCTTGTATCATCAGGGCAAGGCGAATGTTGTAGCGGATGCTTTGAGTAGAAAGGCGGGAAGCATGGGAAGTCTAGCTCATTTGCAAGCTTCTAGGCGCCCATTGGCTAGAGAAGTGCAGATTTTGGCTAACGATTTGATGAGGTTAGAAGTAAATGAGAAGGAGGATTGTTAGCTAGTGTGGAGTCGAGATCTTCTTTTCTTGACAAGATTAAGGGAAAACAGTTTGATGATGAGAAACTAAGGCGAATCCGAGACAAAGTGTTGCAAGGAGAGGCTAAAGAAGCAACAATTGATGAGGAAGGTGTTTTGAGGATTAAGGGAAGGGAATGTGTACCCCGAGTTGATGATTTGATCAACACTATTCTGGCAGAAGCTCATAGCTCAAGGTATTCTATACATCCGGGTGCAACCAAGATGTATCGTGACCTAAAGCAACACTTTTTGTGGAGTAGAATGAAGCGTGATATTGTTGACTTTATTGCCAAGTGTCCAAACTGTCAACAAGTGAAATATGAACACCAAAGGCCCGGAGGAACACTTCAGAGAATGCCCATTCCGGAATGGAAGTGGGAAAGAATTGCTATGGACTTTGTGGTTGGTCTCCCAAGGACAATGGGTAAGTATGACTCCATTTGGGTGATTGTTGATAGGTTAACTAAATCTGCTCATTTCATTCCGGTAAAGGTGACTTACAATGCAGAAAAGTTAGCCAAGATCTATATTTCAGAAATCGTTCGATTGCATGGGGTTCCACTATCCATCATATCAGATAGAGGTGCAGCTTACTTCTAAGTTACGGAAAACATTGCATGCGAGTGGGTACTAGGTTGGACCTTAGTATCATGCGTTCCATCCTCGGACCGATGGTCGATCTGAGCGAACGATTCAAGTGTTGGAGGATATGCTTCGTGCATGTGTGATAGAGTTTGGTGGTCATTGGGATAGCTTCCTACCCTTAGCGGAGTTTTCGTACAATAATAGCTATCACTCAAGCATTGATATGGCCCCATTTGAAGCATTGTATGGGAGGAGATGTAGGTCTCCCATTGGTTGGTTTGATGCCTTTGAGGTTAGACCTTGGGGTACCGATCTTTTGAGGGATTCATTAGAGAAAGTGAAGTCTATTCAAGAAAAGCTTCTAGCGGCGCAAAGTAGGCAAAAAGAATATGCAGATCGAAAGGTTAGAGACTTGGAGTTCATGGAGGGTGAACAAGTCTTGTTGAAGGTTTCACCTATGAAAGGGGTGATGCGGTTTGGCAAAAGAGGTAAGCTAAGTCCAAGGTATATTGGACCATTTGAGGTACTAAAGCGAGTAGGGGGGGTGGCTTATGAATTAGCTTTACCTCCAGGGCTGTCCGGAGTACATCCGGTATTTCATGTGTCCATGTTGAAAAGATACCATGGAGATGGAAACTACATCATCCGTTGGGATTCAGTTTTGTTTGATGAGAACTTGTCATATGAGGAGGAGGCTGTTGCTATTCTAGATAGAGAAGTTCGCAAGTTGAGGTCAAGGGAGATTGCATCCATCAAGGTGCAATGGAAGAATCGACCCGTTGAAGAGGCTACTTGGGAGAAGGAGGCAGATATGCAAGAAAAATACCCACATCTGTTTACAGATTCAGGTACTCCTTTTCGCCACTGTTTTTCTCCTTTTGATCGTTCGGGGACGAACGATGGGTAAATTGGTATCTATTGTAACGACCTGTTTAGTCGTTTTGAGCAGCAGATTTTATTTCTGGAAAAACTGGCCAAAACTACGGACATCCCGATGGACCGTCACAGGCACGACGGTCCGTCACAGAGGTGTCGTTACATGACACTTAGAATTCTGAAATTGGGTACTGAAAATCGACTCTCTGAACATCGTAACGAAGTGGCAGGACGTGCCGTCACATCCACGACGAACCGTCGTGAGTACCCCCGTTGCAAAACACTCCAACTTTTGAGAATTTGGTACAAGAAACGAGTTTCTGACCGTCAGGACGGAGGACAGGACGGACCGTCACTGGTGTGACGGGCCGTCACAGTCACCTGGGCGTTGGGAAGGCTGCGACGACCATGGTGACGGACCGTCGCACTCACGACGGCCCGTCACAGGTCGCGTAGTCCCAGTCAGAATCGGATTTCTTCCCACGTTTTAAGGGACGTTTTGGACTATTCTTTCCTTAATTATAAAGTTTGAGGGTTATTATTAATAAATCTAATTACTTGGGGGTTAAAATAGGTAACCTTAAGTTAATTAGTGGGTCATTATTACCATCCTTCATTCTTAATTATAGAATAATTAGGGTAAAAGAAAGAGGGTTTGAATAAAACAAAACACAAGAAAAGAGGAAGAGAGGGACGAATTTAGAGAGAGAATAAACGAGAAGAAGAAAACAAGTCTTGGGAATTTCTTGCTTGATTCCAATTCTTCGGTGGAGGTAGGTTATGGTTTCTCTTACGATATTCGTAGTAAACTCTTAATAGTGAATGATATGTATTGATAGTGTTGTGAACCCTTCTATATGCTTAAACTGTATGCTTGCATGAATATGATTATGAAATTGTGAATAAATAAGCATGATGAAGCTATTGAATCCCAAATCTTGATAAAAACCCTAATTCACTTGTTAATGATGATGCCTTAGTATGAAAGAAGGCTTGATGAATTAGGGTATCGGGTGCCACGTTTTGGTACCAGGATAAAATGAATATGAGGATCGGGTGCCACGTTCCGGTACCAGGATAGAATGAATATGAGGATCGGGTGCCACGTTCCGGTACCAGGATAGAATGAATATGAGGATCGGGTGCCACGTTCCGGTACCAGGATAGTATATGAGGATCGGAGTGCCACGTTCCGGCACCAGGATAGAAATAGAGGAGCGGAGTGTCACGTACCGACACAAGAGGAAGAAAGATAATGAATCTTGAAAGATAATGAATATACTCAATCTAATGAACTTAATTCCCAAATGAGTATGGTATTGAGGCTTGAGTCCTCATGTGTGAACTCGGTTGTAGTTATTGATGAATTTATGTTGTTATTGCTACATGTTGAGTATTGTAGTTGATTTACATCATTATTGATATATTCTGTTCCCTATTTTGAGTTGGCCGATGATATCTACTCAAGACTTGTGGTTGTATCTTGACCCTACTTTTATGTTTTCTCCTTTGTTATTTGTGAAATGCGACAAACGTTCCGTCAACTTCAACTCAACAAAGAGATCTAGCCGTCTTCACTACCTTCGAAATTCGGGGTGAGCTAATGCGTCTAGCTTGGACTGGTCTTCTTCTTCAAGTCTTGATGCCTTGAACTTCCGGCATGGACTAGCTAGTAGTTGTTTTAGCTTCTTAGACAGTTTTAGTTTAGCAATTTGAGATAGATGTTCTTGTGATGATGACTTCCAGATTTTGGGGATATTAATAATAGTTTTGAATTGTTTTATTAATGAGTTAAGTCTTCCGCATTATTTTCTGTTGTTATATATTGAAATGTTAAGGGTTAAATTGGTTGGTTCGCTCACATAGGAGGGTAGATGTGGGTGCCAGTCGCGGCCCCGATTTGGGTCGTGACACTTATTCAAAGAATATTTCTGTAGCAAACTTTCTAAAGATGGTTATTATAACATTATTCAAACATGATAAACAATTATAATTAACAAGAGATTTTCAGGAATAAATTAATTTAGCTACTCATGAATATAAAATGGTATACCTGTTTTTGTAGATCTTCCGACATAGTTGATTTGTTTTCCATAATTATTTAATTAACTAGCTCTGATACCAATGGAGGGGGGTGGAAGCGGATTTATGATTTGAGAGTAGAGAGTAGAGAGAAGATTATTAACTGAAGGATTGATGATTTTATTTATGAGGGAAAACCCTCTATTAAAGAGTATTTTGAATTTTGTTAAAATTTTGTGTCGGCTGAATATCAGCCATATGTAAAAAGTAATAATTTTTATTTTTGTCGTGTTGTGTCGGCTGTAAAAAGCCAATTGTAAAAGTCATAAAGAAAATAGTGTGTATGTCGGCCATAAATAAAGAAGAGGCCATTATGTAAAGTAGTAATAGTAAGTATTTTGTTTTCTTGTGTCGGTCGAATATAAAAAGGCCAAGTGTAAAGTATGTGTCGGCCATTTTTGGCCAAAAGTCTGTAAATTTTGTGTATAAATAGAGGGTTTCCCCTCATAAATAAAATCATCAATCCTTCAGTGAATAATCTTCTCTCTACTCTCTACTCTCAAATCACAAATCCGCTTCCACCATAATAAAAATGGAAACATACCTATTAAACGATGATGTTGATTATAAGATATTATTATTTTATATATTAAAAAGTCTTAATACTGATATAAAAAGAGCAATTTACGATAAATTATTAACATATGAAATAATAGAAATAACAACCCAAGGTTGGACTGAGTTAACTATACAAAGTATACAGGATGAACTTTACTTTGACATATATGATTTATATGATGATTTAGATATTGGAGACTAAATATGACTGAACATTGGCTAAGGCGATATGGTAGAAATTACAGGTTAAAAAAGATTAAATATCCAGAAAAATTAAGCAAGCTTTTTAAAATATTATATAAAAGGTTATGATAAATAAAAATAAAAATACTAAAATAACAAAAACTAAGATAGACAAAAAAGTACGAAAAATATGGAAAAAATTAAAATCCTTATATATAGAATATCAATTATCACAACTAGTCAAAACAGATAATGATAAAAAAGATCATTTGATAAATATAATTTCAAAAACAGAATACAAATATGTTTGCTATTTGAAGAAACAATATGAACGAAGAAAAATATAAACAACAATTAATAGAAAAATAATGGAACAAATAATCAAAAGAACAAGAGTTACAACATAGAAAAAGAAGGTTAGAAGAAAATATATTAGCAGGAGTATGTAATAAATCAATACTAGCACAAAGAAAAGATATATTAAGGTTAGAATTAGAATTAGATTGTCTTGAATATGAATTACAACATAATATAATACATAGATCATAATGAACAAAGAAGAGTTTGCATGAGACTAAAAACATATGAAAACCAAGATGGAATGATAATAAAAATAGTATTTTCAAATTTAGGAAGAAGATATAAGAAAATAGGAAATAACTTATACTTAATGCTAGAAAAAGAAACAAAGAAAATTAGAAGATAGTTTAACGCTATGGTAAGAATAACAAAAGAAAATGAAGAAATAGATAAATCAAAAGAAATTGAAAAAATAAAAACACAAGCAAAACAAGAAGTACAAAATTTAGAAGAAATAAAAATACAAGAATAAGTGAATTAGAAAAGGAATTAGCTAGGTTAAAATTATTATATGAAAATAAACAAAAACAAAAGAAAAAGATAAAGAGCTAGAATTAACAAATGAAATAAAACAAATGGAACAAAAACTAAATGAAGATCTAAATGAAGATATTGAAGTAAATGAAATAGATGGAAATGAAAATGACCAACAATCAGAAATAAGCGATATAAGTGAAACATATACAGAAATTCTAGAACAGATAAATAAACCAAAAAAATTTGAAATAAACACAGGAGATATGAATAGGCCTAGTAGGTCAAGAGTTAAAACCCCAGATAATAGTCCCAGAAATAGTCCTAGAGTTAGTCCTAGGAGGACACCACCAACGTATTATACAGAAAGCTATAACCAATCAGACAGAGATAATGCAATATGGAACAATAGACTAAATAAAAATTGGACACCTAAACCAACAAATGAACAATACAATTTCTTAGATTTAGATTGTGTCGCAGATATAAATAAAGCAATATTATTATGGATAGGAAATATGTCTAAACAGTTAATAGATAACAAAATAGAAACAGCAAAAACACCAAGATACATAGAAAGAATATTTGTAGGAACAACAAAATTATGGATGGAAAATCTACCCTCGGAAAGTTTAGAAGTACTTAGGAATGATAAGAAAATGGATGGATCCGCATCAGTGTCACGACCCAAAACCGAGCCGCGACTGGCACCCACATTCACCCTCCTATGTGAGCGAACCAACCAATCTAAACCTTAACATTTTAATACATAACAACAGAAAATAATGCGGAAGACTTAACTCATTAATAAAACAATTCAAAACTATTATTATTATCCCCAAAATCTGGAAGTCATCATCACAAGAACATCTATCTCAAATAGCTAAACTAAAACTGTCTAGGAAGCTAAAACTAATACTAGCTAGTCCATGCCGGAAGTTCAAGGCATCAAGACTTGAAGAAGAAGACCAGTCAAGCTAGACGCATTAGCTCACCCCGAATTTCAAGGTAGTGAAGACTGCTAGATCTACCGTTGAGTTGAAGTTGACGGAACGCGTTTCTTTGCATTACACAAATAACAAGCAAGAAAACATGAAAGTAGGGCGTCAGTACAACCACAAGTACTGAGTAGATATCAGCGGCCAACTCAAAATAGGGAACAGTATATATCAATAATAATATAAATCAACTACAATACTCAACATGTAGCAATAATACATGAATTCATCAATAACTACAACCGAGTTCACACATGAGGACTCAAGCCTCAATACCATACTCATTTGGGAACTAAGTTCATTAGATTGAGTATATTCATTATCTTTCAAGATTCATTATCTTTCTTCCTCTTGTGTCGGTACGTGACACTCCGCTCCTCTATTTCTATCCTGGTGCCGGAACGTGGCACTCCGATCCTCATATACAATCTTGGTACCGGAACGTGGCACCCGATCCATATTCTATCCTGGTGTCGGAACGTGACACTCCTATCCTCATATTCATTCTATCCTGGTACCGGAAGGTGGCACCCGATCCATATTCTATCCTGGTGTCGGAACGTGACACTCCGATCCTCATATTCATGCTATCCTGGTACCGGAACGTGGCACCCGATCCATATTCTATCCTGGTGTCGGAACGTGACACTCCGATCCTCATGTTCATTCTATCCTGGTACCGGAACGTGGCACCCGATCCCCTAATTCATCAAGCCTTCTTTCATACTAAGGCATCATCATTAACAAGTGAATTAGGGTTCTTTCAAGATTTGGGATTCAAAACTTCATCATGCTCATATAATTACATATATATATATCATATTCATACAAGCATACAATTAAGCACATAGTAGGGTTTACAATACTATCAACACATATCATTCACTGTTAAGAGTTTACTACAAGTAGCATGAAATAAACCATAACCTACCTCCACCGAAGAATTGAATCAACAAGCTATCTTCTCAAAATCCTTGCTATCCTCTTCGTTTCTCTCTCTCTCTATTCGTTCGTTTCTCCCTCTCTTTCTGTTCTTTTCTTTTTCTTATTCAAACCCTCTTTCTTTTACCCTAATTCATATATAATTAAGAATGAAAGATGGTAATAATGACCCACTAATTAACTTAAGGTTATCTATTTTAACCCCCAAGTAATTAGATTTATTAATATTAACCCTCAAACTTTATAATTAAGGAAAGAATAGTCCAAAACGTCCCTTAAAACGTGGAAAGAAATCCGATTCTGACTGGGACTACGCGACCTGTGACGGGTCGTCGTGCCTGCGACGGTCCGTCACTCAGGTCGTCGCAGCCTCTTAAAACTCAAGTGGACTGTGACGGTCCGTTACCCCTGTGACGGTTCGTCCGCTACGTTCGAGTTCGCAGAGTCGATTTTCAGTACCAAATTTCAGAATTCTAAGTGTCATGGAACGAAACCTCTGTGACGGACCGTCGTGCCTATGACGGTCCGTCGTGGTGTCTGTAGTCTAGGCCAGTTTTTCCAGAAATAAAATCTGCTGCTCAAAACGACTAAACGGGTCGTTACAATCAGTAACAAATATTGATATACTAGATAAAT
>CM050938.1:29156-65156 GCA_027789145.1 Solanum arcanum | reverse complement strand
ACAAAACCTGCAATGACGGACCGTCGTACTGTGACGTCCGTCGGGTGTCTGTAGTCTTGGCGATTTTCCAGGAAATAAAATCTGCTGCTCAAAGCGACTAAGCGGTCGTTACAATAGATACCAATTTACCCATCGTTCGTCCCGAGCGATCAAAAGAAGAAAAACAATGGCGAAAAGGAGTACCTGAATCGTAAGCGGATATGGGTATTTTCTTGCATATCCGCCTCCTTCTCCCAAGTAGCCTCTTCACCGGGTCGAGTCTTCCATTGAACTTTGATGGATGCAATTTCTCTCGACCTCAACTTGCGAACCTCCCTATCTAATATAGCAGCAGGCTCCTCCTCATATGACAAGTTCTCATCAAGTAAAACTGAATCCCAACGGATGATGTAGTTTCCATCTCCATGGTATCTTTTCAACATGGACACATGAAATACGGATGTACTCAGGACAGCCACAAGGCAAGGCTAATTCATAAGCCACCTCCCTACTCGCTTTAGTACCTCAAATGGTCCAATATACCTTGGACTTAGCTTACCTCTTTTGCCAAACCGCATCACCACTTTCATAGGTGAAACCTTCAACAAGACTTGTTCACCCTCCATGAACTCCAAGTCTCTAACCTTCGATCTGCATATTCTTTTTGTCTACTTTGCCGCTAGAAGCTTTTCTTGAATAGACTTCACTTTCTCTATTGACTCCTCAAGAGATCGGTACCCAGTCTAACCTCGAATGCATCAAACCAACCAATGGGAGATCTACATCTCCTCCCATACAATGCTTCAAATGGGGCCATATCAATGCTTGAGTGATAGCTATTGTTGTAGGAAAACTACGCCAAAGGTAAGAAGCTATCCCAATGGCCGCCAAACTCTATCACGCATCGTGAAGCATATCCTCCAACACTTGAATTGTTCGTTCAGATGACCATCGGATGCGAGGATGGAATGCTGATTACTAAGGTCCAACCTAGTACCCAATTCACGCATGCAATGTTTTCCAAAACATAGAAGTAAGCTGCGTACCTCTATCGATATGATGGATAGTGGAACCCCATGCAATCGAGCGATTTACGAGATATAGATCTTGGCTAACTTCTGCGCATTGTAAGTCACCTTGACCAGGAATGAAATGGCGGACTTAGTTAACCTATCAACAATCACCCAAATAGAGTCATACTTACCCAATGTCTTTGGAAGACCAACCACAAAGTCCATTGCGATTCTCTCCCACTTCCATTCAGGAATGGGCATTCTCTGAAGTGTTCCTCAGGGCCTTTGGTGTTCATACTTTACTTGTTGACAATTTGGACATTTAGCGATAAAGTCAACAATATCACGCTTCATTCTACTCCACCAAAAGTGTTGCTTGAGGTCACGGTACATCTTGGTCGCACCGGATGTATAGAATACTTTGAACTATGAGCCTCTGTCGAATAGTGTTGATCAAATCATCGACGCGGGTACACATACCCTTCCTTGATTCTCAAAACACCTTCTTCATCGATTGTCGCTTCTTTGGCCTCTCCTCGCAATACTTTATCTTGGATTAGCCTTAGTTTCTCATCATCAAACTGTTTTCCCTTAATCTTGTCAAGGAAGGAGGATCTTGCCTCCACACAAGCTAACAATCCTCCCTTCTCACTTACTTCTAACCTCATAAGGTCATTAGCCAAAATCGCACTTCTGCAGCCAATGGGCGTCTAGAAGCTTGCAAGTGAGCTAGACTTCCCATGCTTCTGCCTTTCTACTCAGCGCATCCGCCACAACATTCGCCTTTCCCGGATGATACAAGATAGTGATATCGTAGTCCTTTAGTAACTCCATCCATCTCCTCTGTCTTGGGTTCAAATCTTTACGGTGAAGACATCTTTGAAGGCTTCGATGATCCGTGTAGACCTCACACTTAACCCCATATAAATAGTGTCTCCATTGCTTTAATGCAAATACTACATGACCAATTCCAAATCATGAGTTGGATAGTTACGTTCATGCACTTTTAATTGCCTCGAAGCATAAGCAATCACATTCTTCTCTTGCATTAGTCTTGCACCCAAACCGAGAATAGGATGCATCACAATAAGCGATGAAGTTCTTACCCTCTACGGGCAAGGTAAGGATAGGTGCGGTAGTCAACAAAGTCTTGAGCTTCTGAAAGCTTTCTTCACATTCGTCCGACCATACAAATGGAACATTCTGCTTAGTCAAGTTCGTCAATTGGGAAGCAATAGAAGAGAATCCTTTGACAAATCGGCGGTAGTAGCTAGCTAACCCAACAAAGCTCCTTATTTCTGGCACATTAGTGGGTCTTACCCAATTCTTCCTTTGTCTCAATCTTAGAAGGATCCACCATCACTCCATCCTTAGAAACCACGTGTCCCAAGAAGGACACGCATCTAGCCAAAACTCACACTTAGAGAACTTGGCATAAAGCTTTTTCTCCTCAACATTTCCAATACCATTCTCAAATGTTCTTCATGTTCCTTCTTGCTCTTTGAGTATACCAATATATCATCAATAAATACGATCACGAAGAGGTCCAAATATGGCTTAAAATCCCATTCATCAAGCTCATAAACGCAGCGGGCATTCGTAAGGCGAAAAGACATCACCACAAATTAAGTAATGCCCATACCTTGTTCAGCAGTCTTTGGCACATCCGGTTGCCGTATTTTCAATTGATGATAACCGGATCTCAAGTCAATCTTAGAGAAGACACAAGCACCTTGTAACTGATCGAACAAGTCATCAATGCGAGGAAGAGGATACTTGTTCTTTATGGTTACCTTGTTTAGTTATGCGTAGTCTATGCACATCCGAAAACTCCCATCCTTCTTCTTCACAAACAAAACCGGAGCACCCCAAGGAGATGCACTTGGTGCGATGAAGCCTTTGCTCAACAACTCTTGAAGTTGGGCTTTTAACTCTCTTAACTCATGGAGCCATTCTATAAGGGGTATAGAAATGGGGCGATGCAGGTTCAAGATCAATACAGTCAATATCCTATCAGGTGGCATACCGGGAAGATCTGCGGGGAACACATCCAAAAACTTCGCGGACTACAGAAACCGACTCGATCGAAGGTACTTGTGTAGTGTCATCCTTGAGATGGGCCAAGAAAGCTAAACACCCTTTACTAACCATTTTCTTAGCTTACGAAGAAAGGAGATGATCATACCGGATTAGAAGTGTAGTCACCTCCCACACTAACGGATCTGTCCAGGCTTGGCTAACGTCACCATTTTAGCATTACAATCCAAGATCGCAAAATTCGGAGAAAGCCAAGTCATACCCAGAATTACATCAAAGTCAACCATTTCTAGAATAACCAAATCTACATAAGTGTTGCTCCCCACAAAGTCACCAAACAAGACCTATACACTTTTTCAACTATCACGGACTACCCACCGGAGTAGAAACACGAATAGGCATATCAAGTAATTCACAATGTAAATTTAGACCATTAGCAAATGAGGAAGATACATAAGAAAATGTGGATCCAGGATCAAACAATACAGAAGCCATGCAATCACAAACCAAAAGATTACCTGTGATGACATCATCGGATGCCTCCGCTTCAGACCGCCCAGGGAAAGCGTAACAATGGGCCCTATCGTTAAATGCATCCGTTGCCCCTACCATGTTGTGTTGTAGGGGCTCCAGTTTGCCCATCACCTCTGCCGTTTTGGTGACCACCATTACCTCGACCACCACGCCCTCCAGAAAAACGGCCTCTACTATGACCACCTCTACCTCTAGCTATTGGGGGTCTATAACTTTGTTTGGGACAATTCCTCCTAATATGTCCAGTCTCCCCATATCCATAACACTCTATAGAGTCAAGCATAGGTCTCTCAGAGAAGTGTTGACCGGTCTGAGGTGGTCCCCAACTCTGATCTGTAGTGAAGACTGAATTGGTCGGCCGAGTAGCCTCGAATGTCCTCTAGTATCACGAACTATTAAACTCACCTCCTTTCGAAACCTTTTTGATGTCGAAGTTGTGGTGAAGTAAATGCAGCTTCACTCCTTCCACTTCTATCACAAAGTCTACCACCTCTTGGAAGGATTTTGCGCTGCCGCTACCTGTAAGGCGAAATCCGCAACTCGATCTCAACCCCTTCACAAACCGGCGAATCCGCTCTTGTGGGTGAAACAAAGTTGAGTGGCATATCACGGATAGTGCCGAAAGTTAGCCTCATAAGCATCAACCGACATCCTACCTTGCTCTAGGCTCAAGAACTCATCCCGTTTCCTATCCCTCAAAGTCCTTGGGATATACTTCTCCATAAACAGGGTAGGATGCCCAAGTCATGGGTGTGGCCTCTGTCGGTTGACACTCGACATGTGATCGCCACCACATTTTGGCGTTCCCTTGAAACTGATAGCTTACGAACTCAACGCCAAACCGCTCTACTATACCCATCTTGTGTAGTAGCTCATGACAATCAACCAGAAAATCATAAGCATCTTCAGATTCTGCACCCTTGAAGACTGGAGGTTTCAATTTCAAGAACTTCTTTGAAAAGTTTGTCTTTGATCGTTTGTCATTATCGGTCCGATGGTCAGGCGTGGAAATGTGCCTATCTCGATGAGGCATCCATGCGAGGAGCCATAGTAGCCGCATGTCGTACCTCTGAAACCGGAGGTGTTGGTGCAGAAACCATTGGAGGTGCTGGCCGTGATCAGATAACCCGCTAAGATAAGCGAGAACACGATTGATCATCTACGGGGTAGGTTGGGGTGGTAATTCCTCATGTTGCGCTTGTTCATTCTCCCTTCCTCACCCTCTCTTATCACCTCTTGATCGGTGGAGGAGTCACCGCCCTAGTATCGAGATGGGCTAGGTGCTCGTCCTCTTCCTCTAGAGGGCGTCCTCCCACGACCTCTACCACGACCTCTTGCATTTGCTCTTCCTCGAGCCCACGGCCCGATGGGTGGCTCAGACGTTCTTGTCTTGCCGGTGTTGTTGTTGGCGTGGTCGTGGCTCTAGTTCTAACCATCTGCGAAATAGAGTGAAGATGGTCGGATACCAGTCGTATCGCCTAGATACCAATTGGACTCAAGTAGTAACACGAAAGAAAGAATGAAAGAGTGAAATTTTCCTAAAGTCTTATAGCCTCTCAAGGAAAAGTAAAGGCGTCCCCTACCGTTCCTTAAGACTCTACTAGACATGTTCTTGTGTGATGAGACCAACGAACCTAATGCTACACGATACCAAGTTTGTCACGACCCAAAGCGGGGCATGGTAGCACCCACATTTACCCTCCTATGTGGCGAACCAACCAATCTAAACCTTAACATTTCAATGTAATATCATCATAAAGTAATGCGGAAGACTTAAACTCATTAATAAAATCAATAACTATTATTATCCCCAAAATCTGGAAGTCATCATCACAAGAACATCTACAATCAAATGACTAAACTAAGAATGTCTAAGAACTAAAAATACATAAAAGCTAGTCCATGCGAGTTCAAGGCATCAAGACTTGAAGAAGAAGATCGATCCAAGCTAGGCGTATTAGCTCACTGAATTTCGGTTGTAGTAAGGCGGCTTGAATCAACTTGAGTTGAAGATGACGGAACGTTCGCTGTATTCCACAATTAGCAAAGAAGAAAACATAAAAGTAGGGGGGGTCAGTACAACCACACGTACTGAGTAGATATCATCGGCTAACTCAGAATAGAAAACAGTATATACCAAGTAATATCATAAACTCAACTATAATACTCAACATGTAGCAACAACAAGTATTAATCATCAATAAATATCACCAAGTTCATCCTTGAGGACTCAAGCCTCAATACCATACTCGTTTGGGAATTAAGTTCATTATGTTGAGTATATTCTCATCTTTCAAGATTCATTATCTTTCTTCCTCTTGTGTCGGTACGTGACACTCCGATCCCTACATGTGTCGGAGCGTGACACTCCGATCCTATATGTGTCGGAGCGTGACACTCCGATCCCTATATGTGTCGGGCGTGACACTCCGATCCTATATGTGTCCGGGCGTGACACTCCGATCCTATATGTGTCCGATGCGTGACACTCCGATCCCCTAATTCTACGTGTCGGTTCGTGACACCCGTCCCACTAATACTATGTGTCAGAACGTGACACTCCGATCCACTAATACTATGTGTTGGAACGTGACACTCCGATCCACTAATACTATGTGTCGGAACGTGACACTCCGATCCACTAATACTATGTGTCGGAACGTGACACTCCGATCCACTAATCTCATTATATCCGTTCATCAAGCCTTCTCTATACCAAGGCATCATCAATCCCATCGCTTTAATTCATCAAGCCTTCTTTTATACCAAGGCATTATCATTAATAAGGAGATTAAAGTTTCTTTCAAGATTTGGGATTCAAAGGTTTTCATCATGCTTATTTAATCAAAATCACATAATCATATTCATGCAAGCATACAATTAAGCATATAGACAGGTTTACAATACCACCAATACATATCATTCACTATTAAGAGTTTACTAGAAGTAGCATGAAAACCATAACCTACCTCCACCGAAGGTTCGTGATCAAGCAAGAAATTCCCAAGACTTGTTTCTTCTTCTCGTTTATCCTCTCTCTCAATTCGTCCCTCTCTTTCTCTTTTCTTTTGGTTTGTTTTATTCAAACCCTCCTTCTTTTTACCCTAATTAAAAGTATAATTAAGTGTAAAGGAGGACAATAAAACCCACTAATTAACTTAAGGTTACCCCTTTTAACCCCTAAGTAATTAGTCTTATTAATATTAACCCTCAAACTTTATAATTAAGGAAAGAATAGTCCAAAACGTCCCTTAAAATGAGGAAAGAAATCTGATTTTGACTGGGACTGCGCGACCTGTGACGGGCCGTCGTGAGTTCGACGGTCCGTCACACAGGTCGTCGTGACGGTCGAGGATCAATTTCATCACGGGCACTGTGACGGTCCGTCACACCTGTGACGGTCCGTCACCGCCACTCGTTCACGATGTTCAGAGAGTCGATTTTCAGTACCCAATTTCAGAAATTCTAAGTGTTTTGAAACGAAACCTCTGTGACGGACCGTCGTGCCTGTGACGGTCCGTCGGGGTGTCTGTAGTCTTGGCCAGTTTTTCCAGAAATAAAATCTGCTGCTCAAAACGACTAAACGGGTCGTTACATAATATTTTCTTCTTCATTCTCAGTTTCTATATCTGATACTTCATATATACTATCATTTTCACTTAATTCATAATCTATGTACTCTATTTGCATATATTTTTCATTGTCTATAATTAATTCTTCTATTTGTTTTCTTTTTGGATTTTTGGGTAATTTACAATCTTTAGCTATGTGTCCTATCTTTCCACAATTATAACAAGTACATTGGGATATTTTTCTTTTTGATCTGTATAGTCTTTTTATTTTATGGTTTTTTACATAATACCTTCGTCTTGGTTGTTTATATTTATATATAGTTTTGTTTTTTCTATAATTTTTATGTCTTTTAGATTTTTGTTTTTTAGTTGTGCATCCAAATTGTGGTACCATTTTATTTTTGCAACATGATAAATTTTTATTTAATACTTTTTCCATTTTTAATCTTTCTTTTGGTTTTCACATAGTTGTATAAACCATTGATTTAAAAATTTTATTCTAGATCTAAAGTATCTACCATTCCTTCATTATTCCAATCCTTTATTACGTTTGTACTAAATGGTTCTGGTAATTTTGTATAATATTGTTTTCTTATTTCTTTTGCTTCGTCTAAATTGTATTTAGCTTTGTAATAATATTCTTTAAATGCGCAAGTATATTCTTCTAAGTAACACATTTTACATATAGCTAATTTTGTCATAAGTTGTCTATTTATTATTTTTTCTCTATTTTGTTCTCTTATATCTGTAGTCATACATCCAAATTCATTTCTTATAGCTGATTCATATTTATCTAGTATATCAATATTTGTTGTTTGTCACGACCCAAAACGGGGCCGCGACTGGCACCCACACTTACCCTCCTATGTGAGCGAACCAACCAATCTAAACCTTAACATTTCAATATATAACAACAGAAAATAATGCGGAAGACTTAACTCATAAATAAAACAATTCAAAACTATTATTATTATCCCCAAAATCTGGAAGTCATCATCACAAGAACATCTATCTCAAATTGCTAAACTAAAACTGTCTAGGAAGCTAAAACTAATACTAGCTAGTCCATGCCGGAAGTTCAAGGCATCAAGACTTGAAGAAGAAGACCCAGTCCAAGCTAGTCGCATTAGCTCACCTGAATTTCGAAGGTAGTGAAGGCTGGCTAGATCTACTTTGTTGAGTTGAAGTTATTGAACGTTCTTTGCATTACACAAATAACAAGGAAGAAAACATGAAAGTAGAAGTCGATTACAACCACAAGTCTTGAGTAGATATCATCGGCCAACTCAAAATAGGGAAAAGTATATATCAATAATAATATAAATCAACTACAATACTCAACATGTAGCAATAATACATGAATTCATCAATAACTACAACCGAGTTCACACATGAGGACTCAAGCCTCAATACCATACTCATTTGGGAACTAAGTTCATTAGATTGAGTATATTCATTATCTTTCAAGATTCATTATCTTTCTTCCTCTTGTGTCGGTACGTGACACTCCACTCCTCTATTTCTATCCTGGTGTAGGAGCGTGGCACTCAGATCCTTATATACTATCACAGTGCGGAGCGTGGCACCCGATCCATATTCTATCCTGGTGTCGGAGCGTGACACTCCGATCCTCATATTCATTCTATCCTGGTAGGAGCGTGGCACGATCCATATTCTATCCTGGTGTCGGGCGTGACACTCCGATCCTCATATTCATTCTATCCTGGTAGGAGCGTGGCACCCGATCCTAATTCATCAAGCCTTCTTTCATACTAAGGCATTATCATTAACAAGTGAATTAGGGTTCTTTCAAGATTTGGGATTCAAAACTTCATCATGCTCATATAATTACATATATATATCATATTCATACAAGCATACAATTAAGCACATAGTAGGGTTTACAATACTATCAACACATATCATTCACTATTAAGAGTTTACTACAAGTAGCATGAAATAAACCATAACCTACCTCCAGAAGAAGTGAATCAACAAGCTATCTTCTCAAAATCCTTGCTATCCTCTTCGTTTCTCTCTCTCCCTCTTCGTTCGTTTCTCCCTTTCTTTACATTCTTTTCTTTTCTTATTCAAACCCTCTTTCTTTTACCCTAATTCATATATAATTAAGAATGAAAGATGGTAATAATGACCCACTAATTAACTTAAGGTTACCTATTTTAACCCCCAAGTAATTAGAATTATTAATATTAACCCTCAAACTTTATAATTAAGGAAAGAATAGTCCAAAACGTCCCTTAAAGCGTGGAAAGAAATCCGATTACATTTGGGACTACGCGACTGTGACGGGCGTCATGCTGCGGCGGTCAGTCACTCGGTCGTCGCTGACCTCAATTCAGGTGGTATGGCGGCCGTCACACAAGTAATGATCTGTCCTCCACCTCCGTCCTGAAGTTCAGAGAGTCGATTTTCAGTACCCAATTTAAGAATTCTAAGTATGCTGAAACGATGCACCCTCGACGGGCCGTCGTGCCTGTGACGGTCCGTCGCAGTGCTCGTGGTCTTGGCCAGTTTTTCCAGAATTAAATCTGCTGCTCGAAATGACTAAACGGGTCGTTACAGTTGCTGATGCGGATCCATCCATTTTCTTATCATTCCTAAGTACTTCTAAACTTTCCGAGGGTAGATTTTCTATGCATAATTTTGTTGTTCCTACAAATGTTCTTTCTATGTATCTTGGTGTTTTTGCTGTTTTTATTTTGTTATCTATTAACTGTTTAGACATATTTCCTATCCATAATAATATTGCTTTATTTATATCTGCGACACAATCTAAATCTAAGAAATTGTATTGTTCATTTGCTGGTGTCACGACCCAAATCGGGGCCGCGACTGGCACCCACATCTACCCTCCTATGTGAGCGAACCAACCAATTTAACCCTTAACATTTCGAGGTAATATCATCATAAAGTAATGCGGAAGACTTAAACTCATTAATAAAATCAATAACTATTATTCCCCAAAATCTGGAAGTCATCACCACAAGAACATCTACTATCAAATGACTAAACTAAGAGTATTCTAAAAGCTAAAAATACATAAGAGCTAGTCCATGCCGGAAGTTCAAGGCATCAAGACTTGAAGATGAAGATCCAGTCCAAGCTAGACGCATTAGCTCACCCTGAATTTCCGAAGGTAGTGAAGGCGGCTAGATCTCTTGTTGAGTTGAGGTTGGCCGGAGCGTTTCTTTGCATTCCAAAAATAACAAAGAAGAAAACATAAAAGTAGGGGGTCAGTACAACCACAAGTACTGAGTAGATATCATCGGCCAACTCAAAATAGAAAACAGTATATACCAAGTAATATCATAAACTCAACTATAAACTCAACATGTAACAATAACAAGTACTATAATCATCAATAAGTACCATTAAGATCATCCATGAGGGCGCAACCCTCAATACCATGCTGATTTGGGAATTAAGTTCATTATGTTGAGTATATTCTCATCTTTCAAGATTCATTATCTTTCTTGCTCTTGTGTCGGTACGTGACACTCTGATCCCCTACATGTGTCGGGCGTGACACTCCGATCCTATATGTGTCGGAGCGTGACACTTGATCCTATATGTGTCGGAGCGTGACACTCCGATCCTATATGTTTGGGCGTGACACTCGATCCCCAATATGTGTCGATGCGTGACACTCCGATCCTATATGTGTCGGGCGTGACACTCCGATCCCTATATGTGTCGATGCGTGACACTCCGATCCCTAATTCTCGTGTCGGTTCGTGACACCCGTCCACTAAATACTATGTGTCGGGCGTGACACTCCGATCCACTAATACTATGTGTCGGAGCGTGACACTCCGATCCACTAATACTATGTGTCGGGCGTGACACTCCGATCCACTAATACTATGTGTCGGAACGTGACACTCCGATCCACTAATATCATTATATTCGTTCATCAAGCCTTCTTTATACCAAGGCATCATCAATCCCATTACTTTAATTCAGCAAGCCTTCCTTTATACCAAGGCATTATTATTAATAAATAGATTAAAGTTTCTTTTAAGATTTGGGATTCAATGGTTTCCATCATGCTTATTTCATCAAAATCACATAATCATATTCATGCAAGCATACATTTAAGCATATAGACAGGTTTACAATACCACCAATACATATCATTCACTATTAAGAGTTCACTACGAATATCGTAAAATAACCATAACCTACCTCCACCAAAGATTTGGAATCAACAAGCAATTTCCCAAGCTTTGATATTCTTCTTCTCGTTCGATCCCCCTCTTGATCGATCAATCTCTCTCTCCTTTGTTCTTTTTACTTTCTTTATTCCAACCCTCTTTCTTTTACCTAATTAATATATAATTAAGAATGAAAGATGGTAATAATGACCCACTAATTAACTTAAGGTTACCTATTTTAACCCCAAGTAATTAGATTTATTAATATTAACCCTCAATCCTTATAATTAAGGAAAGAATAGTCCAAAACGACCCTTAAAGCGTGTAGAGGAATCCCATTCCGCTGGGATTTCTTAACCTCGGACGGGCGTCGTTACTGCGACGGTCCGTCCACACGCAGTCGTCGCAGCCATTACTTCTTAAGTGGTGTGACGGTCCGTCACCCTGTGACGGTCCGTCCTGCCCGATTCGTTCTGGAGTTGAGTCGATTTTCAGTACCAAATTTCAGAATTCTAAGTATGCTGAAATGATGCACCCTCGACGGGCCGTCGTGCCTGTGACGGTCCGTCGCAGTGCCCGTGGTCTTGGCCAGTTTTTCCAGAATAAAATCTGCTGCTCCAAACGACTAAACAGGTCGTTACAGCTGGTTTAGGTGTTCAATTTTTATTTAGTCTACTGTTCCATATTGCATTATTTAATACGATTGTTGATAGCTTTACGTATAATAAGTTGGTGGTGTCCTCCTAGGACTAACTCTAGGACTATTTAGGACTATTATACGGGGTTTTAACTCTTGACGTACTAGGCCTATTCATATCTCTGTGTTTATTTCTAATTTTTTTGGTTTATTTATACATTCTAGAATTTACGTATATGTTTCACTTATATCGCTTATTTACGATTGTTGGTCATTTTCATTTCCATCTATTTCATTTACTTCAATATCTACATTTAGATCTTCATAAAGTTTTTTTTCCTTTTGTTTTNTTTCATNTGTTAATTCTAGCTTTTTATCTTTTTCTTTTTCTTTTTATTTNTCTTCATATAATAATTTTAACCTAGCTAATTCCTTTTCTAATTCACTTATTCTTGTATTTTTATTTCTTCTAAATTTTGTACTTCTTGTTTTGCTTGTGTTTTTATTTTTCAATTTCTTTTGATTTATCTATTTCTTCATTTTCTTTTGTTATTCTTACCATATTTGTTAAACTATCTTCTAATTTCTTTGTTTCTTTTTCTAGCATTAAGTATAAGTTATTTCCTATTTTCTTATATCTTCTTCCTAAATTTGAAAATACTATTTTTATTATCATTCCATCTTGGTTTTCATATGTTTTTAGTCTCTGCAAACTCTTCTTTGTTCATTATGATCTATGTATTATATTATGTTGTAATTCATATTCAAGACAATCTAATTCTAATTCTAACCTTAATATATCTTTTCTTTGTGCTAGTATTGATTTATTACATACTCCTGCTAATATATTTTCTTCTAACCTTCTTTTCTATGTTGTAACTCTTGTTCTTTTTAGTTATTTGTTCCATTATTTTTTCTATTAATTGTTGTTTATATTTTTCTTCGTTCATATTGTTTCTTCAAATAGCAAACATATTTGTATTACATTTTTGAAATTATATTTATCAAATGATCTTTTTATCATTATACATTTTGACTAGTTGTGATAGTTGATATTCTATATATAAGGATTTTAATTTTTCCATATTTTTAGTACTTTTTTGTCTATATTAGTTTTTGTTATTTTAGTATTTTTATTTTTATTTATCATAACCTTTTATATAATATTTTAAAAAGCTTGCTTAATTTTTCTGGATATTTAATCTTTTTTAACCTGTAATTTCTACCATATCGCCTTAGCCAATGTTCAGTCATATTTAGTCTCCAATATCTAAATCATCATATAAATCATATATGTCAAAGTAAAGTTCATCCTGTATACTTTGTATAGTTAACTCAGTCCAACCTTGGGTTGTTATTTCTATTATTTCATATGTTAATAATTTATCGTAAATTGCTCTTTTTATATCAGTATTAAGACTTTTTAATATATAAAATAATAATATCTTATAATCAACATCATCGTTTAATAGGTATGTTTCCATTTTTATTATTTTCATTTTTCACTAAAATTTTATTCCTTCCAACCTCTTAATAAATTATACTTGCTTATTATGCAAAAATAATGATTTAATAATCATCTCGTCTTGTCACTACTATAGCTTTCTTTTTTGGTTAGTTACCGTAACAGCGCCTCAACTTTGTTTACTCCCCTAAACGGCCTTCTCTGCCTACCGGTTTCAACCTTAGGATGGCATAGTCTGGGCGTACTTATTCAAAGAATATTTCTGTAGCAAACTTTCTAAAGATGGTTATTATAACATTATTCAAACATGATAAACAATTATAATTAACAAGAGATTTTCAGGAATAAATTAATTTAGCTACTCATGAATATAAAATGGTATACCTGTTTTTGTAGATCTTCCGACATAGTTGATTTGTTTTCCATAATTATTTAATTAACTAGCTCTGATACCAATGGAGGAGGGTGGAAGCGGATTTATGATTTGAGAGTAGAGAGTAGAGAGAAGATTATTAGCGAAGGATTGATGATTTTATTTATGAGGGGAAACCCTCTATTTATACACAAAATTTACAGACTTTTGGCCAAAAATGGCCGACACATACTTTACACTTGGCCTTTTTAGAATTAGATTTAAGTGTTGAAAAAGTACTAGAAATACCTTGTAACGACCCGTTTAGTCGTTTTGAGCAGCAGATTTTACTTCTGGAAAAACTGGCCTAGACTCTGAACACCCGACGGGACCGTCACGAGCACGACGGTCCGTCCATGAAGGTTTCGCTTCAAAACACTTAGAAATTACGAAATTGGAGTACAGAAAATCGACTCTGCGAACATCGTAGCGGGTGGCGGGGCGGACCGTCACAAGTGTGACGGACCGTCACAGTGCCCGTGATGAAAGGTAACTTTCGATCGTCACGACGACCGGCGTGACGGACCGTCGCACTCATGACGGCTCGTCACGGGTCGCGGAGTCCCGGTCAGAATCGGATTTCTTTCCACATTTTAAGGGACGTTTTGGACTATTCTTTCCTTAATTATAAAGTTTGAGGGTTAATATTAATAAATCTAATTACTTGGGGGTTAAAATAGGTAACCTTAAGTTAATTAGTGGGTCATTATTACCATCTTTCATCCTTAATTATAGAATAATTAGGGTAAAAGAAAGAGGGTTTGAATAAAACAAAAGAAAAAGAAAAGAGAGAGATAGATTGATCGATTGAGAGAGAGAGAGAGAGAGAGTCGAACAAGGAAGAAGAATATCAAAGCTTGGGAAATTGCTTGTTGATTCCAATTCTTCGGTGGGGGTAGGTTATGGTTTCTTTTACGATATTCGTAGTAAACTCTTAATAGTGAATGATATGTGTTGATAGTATTGTAAACCCCTCTATGTGCTTAAATTGTATGCTTGCACGAATATGATTATGAAATTGTGAATGAATAAGCATGATGAAGCTATTGAATCCCAAATCTTGATAAAGACCCTAATTCACTTGTTAATGATGATGCCTTAGTATGAAAGAAGGCTTGATGAATTAGGGGATCGGGTGCCACGTTCCGGTACCAGGATAGAATGAATATGAGGATCGGGTGCCACGTTCCGGTACCAGGATAGAATGAATATGAGGATCGGGTGCCACGTTCCGGTACCAGGATAGAATGAATATGAGGATAGGGTGCCACGTTCCGGTACCAGGATAGAATGAATATGAGGATCGGGTGCCACGTTCCGGTACCAGGATAGAATGAATGTGAGGATCGGGTGCCACGTTCCGGCACCAGGATAGAAATAGAGGAGCGGAGTGTCACGTACCGACACAAGAGGAAGAAAGATAATGAATCTTGAAAGATAATGAATGTACTCAATCTAATGAACTTAATTCCCAAATGAGTATGGTATTGAGGCTTGAGTCCTCATGTGTGAACTCGGTTGTAGTTATTGATGAATTTATGTTGTTATTGCTACATGTTGAGTATTGTAGTTGATTTACATTATTATTGATATATCTGTTCCCTATTTTGAGTTGGCCGATGATATCTACTCGATTACTTGTGGTTATCTTGACCCCTACTTTTATGTTTTCTTCTTTGTTATTTATGAAATGCGACAAGCGTTCGTCAACTTCAACTCAACGATAGATCTGGCAGTCTTCACTACCTTCGGAAATTCGGGGTGAGCTAATGCGTCTAGCTTGACTGGTCTTCTTCTTCTTCAAGTCTTGATGCCTTGAACTTCCGGCATGGACTAGCTAGTATTAGTTTTAGTTTAGCAATTTGAGATAGATGTTCTTGTGATGATGACTTCCAGATTTTGGGGATAATAATAATAGTTTTGAATTGTTTTATTAATGAGTTAACTCTTCCGCATTATTTTCTGTTGTTATGTATTGAAATGTTAAGGTCTATATGGGTTGGTTCGCTCACATAGGAGGGTAAATGTGGGTGCCAGTCGCGGCCCCGTTTTGGGTCGTGACAAACTTGGTATCAGAGCATTAGGTTCGTTGGTCTCATCACACAAGAACAGGTCTAGTAGAGTCTTAAGGAACGGTAGGGGGACGCCTTTACTTTCCCTTGAGAGGTTATAAGACTTTAGGAAAATTTCACTCTTTCATTCTTTCTTTCGTGCTACTACTTGAGTCCAATTGGTATCTAGGCGTCTGGTGGTATCGACCATCTTCACTCTATTTCGCGAGATGGTTAGAACTGAAGCGGCAGCTGCACCAGCGGTGACGAACAAGCGCAAGGCAGAAGCTTGGCCAGGCCAGCCCGGGGCGTGGCTCGAGGAAGAGTAGCGGCAAGAGGCCGTGGAAGAGGTCGTGGGAGGGCGTCCTCTAGAGGAAGAGGGCGAGCACCTAGCCCATCGATACTAGGCGGTGACTCCTCCACCGCGAAGAGGTGATAAGAGAGGGTGAGGAAGGGGAGAATGAACAAAGCGCAACATGAGGAATTGCCACCCCAACCTACCAGAGATGATCAATCAGGTTCTCGCTTATCTTAGCGGGTTATCGATCACGGTCGAGCACCTCCAATGGTTTACGCACCAACACCTCGGTTTGAGAGATACGACATGCGGCTACTATGGCTCCCGCATGGATGCCTCGTTGGAGATAGGCACATTTCCACGTCGACTCTTTGGACCGATAATGACAAGCGATCGGCCACGAACTTTTGATAAGTTCTTGAAATTGAAACCTCCGGTCTTCAAAGTGCGAGAATCGAAGATGCTTATGATTTTCTGGTTGATTGTCATGAGCTACTACACAAGATGGGGATAGTAGAGCGGTTTGGCGTTGAGTTCGTAAGCTATCGGTTTCAAGGGAGCGCCAAGATGTGGTGGCGATCACATGTCAGTGTCAGCCAAGCGAGGCCACACCCATGACTTGGGCATCCTTCTCTACCTGTTTATGGAGAAGTATATCCCAAGGACTTTGAGGATATGAAGCGGGATGAGTTCTTGAGCCTAGAGCAAGGTAGGATGTCGGTTAATGCTTATGAGGCTAAGTTTAGTGCACTATCCAGGATATGCCACTCAACTTTGTTTGAGTCCACAAGAGAGGATTCGCGGTTTGTGAAGGGGTTGAGATCGAGTTGCGATTTCGGCCTTACAGTGGCGGCAGCGGCAAAATCCTTCCAAGAGGTGGTAGACTTCGTGATAGAAGTGGAAGGAGTGAAGCCAGGCGACTTCACCACAACCGACATCAAAAAAGTTTGAAAGGGAGGTGAGTTTAATGGTTCTTACTCTGCAGAGGGCGAGCTCGGAGGTTACTCAAGTCGACCAATTCGGTCTTCACTCTGGTGTAGTTGGGGTCCACCTCGAGCAGTCAACACTACTCCGAGAGACCTATGCATGAACCCGAGAGTGTTATGGATGTGGGGAGGTTGGACACATTAAGAGGTATTGTCCAAACCAGAGTTCTGAGAACTGATGGCTAGAGGTAGAGGTGGTCATGGTAGAGGCCGTTTTTACGGAGGGCGTGGTGGTCGAGGTAATGGTGGTCACCAAAGCGGCCGAGGAGATGGGAAAGCTGGAGCCACTACTACGCCCAACATGGTAGGGGCAATGGACCAGGCGGGTGATCGGGCCCATTGTTACGCTTTCCCTGGGAGATCTGAAGCGGAGGCGTCCGATGCTGTCATCACAGGTAACCTTTTGATTTGTGATTGCATGGCTTCCGTATTGTTTGATCCTGGATCCACATTTTCTTATGTATCTTCCTCATTTGCTAATGGTCTAAATCTACATTGTGAATTACTTGATAGGCCTATTCATGTTTCTACTCCGGTCGGTAGTGCGTGGTAGTTGAAAAAGTGTATAGGTCTTGTTTGGTGAATTTTGTGGGGAGCAACACTTATGTAGATTTGGTTATCTTAGAAATGAGTGATTTTGATGTAATGCAGGTATGACTTGGCTTTCGCCGCAATTTGCGATCTTGGATTGTAATGCTAAGGCGGTGACATTAGCCAAGCCCTGGGACCAGATCCGTTAGTGTGGGAGGGCGACTACACTTCCAATCCGGTTCGTATTGTGTCTTTTCTTTGTGCTCGGAAGATGGTTAGTAAGGGTTGTTTGGCTTTCTTAGCACATCTTAGGGATGACACTACTCAAGTACCCTCAATTGAATCGGTTTCGGTAGTTCGAGAATTTTTGGATGTGTTCCTACAGATCTTCTGGTATGCCACGGATAGGGATATTGACCTGCATTGATCTTGAGCGGGTACTCGCCCCATTTCTATACCCTTATAGAATGGCTCAGCGGAGTTAAGGGAGTTAAAGGCACAACTTCAAGAGTTGTTAAACAAAGGCTTCATTAGACCAAGTGCATCTCCTAGGGGTGCTCGGTTTTGTTTGTAAAGAAGAAGGATGGGAGTTTTGGATGTGCATAGACTCTGGCGGTTGAACAAGGTAACTATCAAGAACAAGTATCCTCTTCCTCGAATTGATGACTTGTTCGATCGATTTACAAGGTGCTTGTGTCTTCTCTAAGATTGACTTGAGATCCGGTTATCATCAATTGAAAATACGGAACGCGAATGTACCAAGGCGCTTTTGAACTAGGTATGGACATTATGAATTTGTGGTGATGTCCTTTGGTCTTACGAATTCCCCTGCTGCGTTCATGAGTTTGATGAATGGGATTTTTAAGCCATATTTGGATCTCTTCGTGGTTGTATTTATTGATGATATATTGGTATACTCAAAGAGCAAGAAGGAACATGAAGAGCATTTGAGAACGGTATTGGAAACGTTGAGGGAGAAAAAGCTTTATGCCAAGTTCTCTAAGTGTGAGTTTTGGCTAGATGCAGTGTCCTTCTTGGGGCACGTGGTTTCGAAGGACGGAGTGATGGTGGATCCTTCTAAGATTGAAACAGTGAAGAATTGGGTAAGACCCACTAATGTGTCAGAAATAAGGAGCTTTGTTGGGTTAGCTAGCTACTACCGCCGATTTGTCAAGGGATTCTCTTCTATTGCTTCCCAATTGGCGAACTTGACTAAGCAGAATGTTCCATTTGTATGGTCGGATGAGTGTGAAGAAAGCTTTGAAGCTGAAGACTTTGTTGACTACGCACCCATTCTCACCTTGCGGTGGAAGGTAAGAATTTCATTGTCTATTGTGATGCATCCTATTACGGTTTGGAGTGCGATACTAATGCAAGAGAAGAGTGTGATTGCTTATGCTTCAAGGAAATTAAAGGTGCATGAACGTAACTATCCGACCCACGATTTGGAATTGGCCGTGGTAGTGTTCGCATTAAAGCAATGGAGACACTATTTATATGGGGTTAAGTGTGAGGTCTACACGGATCATCGTAGCCTTCAGTATGTCTTTACTCAGAAAGATTTGAACTTGATACAGAGAAGATGGATGGAACTACTGAAGGACTACGACATCACTATTTTGTATCATCCGGGGAAGGCGAATGTTGTAGCGGATGCTTTAAGTAGAAAGGCGGGAAGCATGGGAAGTCTAGCTCACTTGCAAGCTTCTAGACGCCCGTTGGCTAGAGAGGTTCAGACTCTGGCTAACGACTTGATGAGGTTAGAAGTAAATGAGAAGGGAGGATTGTTGGCTAGTATGGAGGCAAGATCCTCCTTCCTTGACAAGATTAAGGGGAAACAGTTTGATGATGAGAAACTAAGAAGAATCCAAGACAAGGTATTGCGAGGAGAGGCTAAGGAAGCACAAATCGATGAGGAAGGTGTTTTGAGAATCAAGGGAAGGGTATGTGTACCCCGAGTTGATGATTTGATCAACACTATTGACGTGAGGCCCATAATTCAAAGTATTCTATACATCCGGGTGCTACCAAGATGTATCGTGACCTAAAGCAACACTTTTGGTGGAGTAGAATGAAGCGTGATATTGTTGACTTTATTGCCAAGTGTCCAAACTGTCAACAAGTGAAATATGAACACCAAAGGCCGGAGGAACATTTCAGAGAATGCCCATTCCTGAATGGAAGTGGGAAAGAATTGCTATGGACTTTGTGGTTGGTCTTCCAAAGACAATGGGTAAGTATGACTCCATTTGGGTGATTGTTGATAGGTTAACTAAGTCTGCTCATTTTATCCCGGTCAAGGTGACTTACAATGCAGAGAAGTTAGCCAAGATCTATATCTCGAAATCGTTCGATTGCATGGGGTTCCACTATCCATCATATCGGATAGAGTGCATTGTTTACTTCTAAGTTTTGGAAAACATTGCATGCGAGTGGGTACTAGGTTGGACCTTGAATCTGCGTTCCATTCTCGGACCGATGGTCGATGCGAGCGAGCGATTCAAGTGTTGGAGGATATGCTTGGCGCATGCGTAATAGAGTTGGTGGCCATTGGGATAGCTTCTTACCTTTGGCGAGTTTTCATACAACAATAGCTATCACTCAAGCATTGATATGGCCCCATTTGAAGCATTGTATGGGAGGAGATGTAGATCTCCCATTGGTTGGTTTGATGCATTGAGGTTAGACCTTGAGTCTTGATCTTTTGAGGGATTCATTAGAGAAAGTGAAGTCTATTCAAGAAAAGCTTCTAGCGACGTAAAGTAGGCAAAAAGAATATGCAGATCGAAAGGTTAGAGACTTGGAGTTCATGGAGGGTGAACAAGTCTTGTTGAAGGTTTCACCTATGAAAGGGGTGATGCGGTTTGGCAAAAGAGGTAAGCTAAGTCCAAGGTATATTGGACCATTTGAGGTACTAAAGCGAGTAGGGGAAGTGGCTTATGAGTTAGCCTTGCCTCCAGGGCTGTCCGGAGTACATCCGGTATTTCATGTGTCCATGTTGAAAAGATACCATGGAGATGGAAACTACATCATCCGTTGGGATTGATTTTGCTTGATGAGAACTTGTCTTATGAGGAGGAGCAGTCGCTATTTTAGATAGAGAATTTATAAGTTGAGGTCAAGGGAGATTGCATCCATCAAGGTTCAATGGAAGAATCGACCCGTTGAAGAGGCTACTTGGGAGAAGGAGGCGGATATGCAAGAAAATACCCACATCTGTTCAGATTACGGTACTTCCTTCCGCCCTTGTTTGTCTTCTTTTGATCGTTCGAGGAGACGAGCGATGGGTAAATGGTATCTATTGTAACGACCCGTTTAGTCGTTTTGAGCGAATTTTACTTACGGAAAAAATGGCCTAGACTACTGACACTGACGGACCGTCACGAGCACGACGGTCCGTCACGAAGGTTTCGCTTCAAAACACTTAGAAATTCTGAAATTGGAGTGCAGAAAATCGACTCTCACGAACATCGTAGCGGAGTGGCGGACGGACCGTCACAAGTGTGACGGACCGTCCACGATGCCCGTGATGAAAGGTAACTTTCGATCGTCACAACGGCCGTGGCGACGGACCGTCGCACTCATGGCGGCCCGTCACGGGTCGCGAGTCGATCGAATCGGATTTCTTTCCACGTTTTAAGGGACGTTTTGGACTATTCTTTCCTTAATTATAAAGTTTGAGGGTTAATATTAATAAATCTAATTACTTGGGGTTAAAATAGGTAACCTTAAGTTAATTAGTGGGTCATTATTACCATCTTTCATCCTTAATTATAGAATAATTAGGGTAAAAGAAAGAGGGTTTGAATAAAACAAAGAGAAAAGAAAAGAGAGAGATAGATTGATCGATTGAGAGAGAGAGAGAGAGAGCCGAACAAGGAAGAAGAATATCAAAGCTTGGGAAATTGCTTGTTGATTCCAATTCTTCGGTGGAGGTAGGTTATGGTTTCTCTTACGATATTAAGTAGTAAACTCTTAATAGTGAATGATATGTGTTGATAGTATTGTAAACCCCTCTATGTGCTTAAATTGTATGCTTGCACGAATATGATTATGAAATTGTGAATGAATAAGCATGATGAAGCTATTGAATCCCAAATCTTGATAAAGACCCTAATTCACTTGTTAATGATGATGCCTTAGTATGAAAGAAGGCTTGATGAATTAGGGGATCGGGTGCCACGTTCCGGTACCAGGATAGAATGAATATGAGGATCGGGTGCCACGTTCCGGTACCAGGATAGAATGAATATGAGGATCGGGTGCCACGTTCCGGTACCAGGATAGAATGAATATGAGGATCGGGTGCCACGTTCCGGTACCAGGATAGAATGAATATGAGGATCGGGTGCCACGTTCCGGTACCAGGATAGAATGAATATGAGGATCGGGTGCCACGTTCCGGCACCAGGATAGAAATAGAGGAGCGGAGTGTCACGTACCGACACAAGAGGAAGAAAGATAATGAATCTTGAAAGATAATGAATGTACTCAATCTAATGAACTTAATTCCCAAATGAGTATGGTATTGAGGCTTGAGTCCTCATGTGTGAACTCGGTTGTAGTTATTGATGAATTTATGTTGTTATTGCTACATGTTGAGTATTGTAGTTGATTTACATTATTATTGATATATACTGTTCCCTATTTTGAGTTGGCCGATGATATCTACTCAGTACTTGTGGTTGTACTGACCCCCTACTTTTATGTTTTCTTCTTTGTTATTTATGAAATGCAGCAAACGTTCCGTCAACTTCAACTCAACAGTAGATCTAGCCAGTCTTCACTACCTTCGGAAATTCAGGGTGAGCTAATGCGTCTAGCTTGGACTGGGTCTTCTTCTTCAAGTCTTGATGCCTTGAACTTCCGGCATGGACTAGCTAGTATTAGTTTTAGTTTAGCAATTTGAGATAGATGTTCTTGTGATGATGACTTCCAGATTTTGGGGATAATAATAATAGTTTTGAATTGTTTTATTAATGAGTTAAGTCTTCCGCATTATTTTCTGTTGTTATGTATTGAAATGTTAAGGTCTATATGGGTTGGTTCGCTCACATAGGAGGGTAAATGTGGGTGCCAGTCGCGGCCCCGTTTTGGGTCGTGACATACCTATTTTAAGAAATTTGTTTAAAAGACAAAAAGAAGAATATTATGTAGTTAGTCAAAAAGAGCATATCATAGATTGTAAATACACAAGAGGAAAAGCATATATACCTATAATAAATAAAAGAATGATAAACAAAGAAATACAAGATATAAAAGCTTAAACACCAATAAAATATGTACATTTAGGAACAGAAATATTAATAAAAGCCTGCTTTAGAGAAGGAATAGATACACCTATAGAAATATACTTAGCAGATGATAGAATTGTACACCCTATAGAAAAAAGCGTAATTAGTGCAGTAAAAGGAAACTTGATATATCAAAAATTTAAGTTTACAATAAGTGCTAATTATCTGATATCATTAACAGAGATAAAAATATAGATAGATCATTAGTTCTATATTGGAAAATATCTGGAATAGAACTAGCACCGAGGAAGCAAATTATTTCTGACAAGATGTAAAAATCTATATATATTAACAACGAAGCATAAAATAACTGACAAGAAATAAAATTAACAAAATAAAAATAGAAAATCCTTTTGAAAAAATAATTCTTGTAATAGACAATAATGACTATAGCTATAAAGAAATTGATATAGAAGAAGACTTAGAGATAGTAAAAGAAAGATTAAGCACTTCAAGCGTACCAAATACATTGACAAGAGCTACCTCATCAAGGATGAGTACATCTAAAAGAAAATATGAAATTCCACAAAGCTTATTGGATAAAGAAGAAATAACACCATATCATTATTTCATAACAGGAATAATAGACCAAAGAAAATATAAAATGTTAATAAATACAGGACAAGAAGAAAATTATATAACAAGAGAGTTAGTATTAGAAGAAGAAATTATAAGAACAGGATATACATGCCCTGGACTACCTAGTGAGATAGTAAATACGAATGAAGAAACAACAGAAAAAGAAATAATTATAGGAGGAATACCCTTAGTAATACAATTCAAAATATACCAAGGAGATCATAATATTACATTAGGAATAAAATGGTTAGAAAAAGTTAAACCATATAACATAGAAAATGAACAATTAATAATAACTTGCCAAAATAAGAAAATAATAATAAAAAGGACAAAATGATTAATGAAAATATTTATACTTGCAAAAATTATAGTAGAAGGATATCACAACAGATATTATACCCCTATGATAGATACAGGAGCAGAAGCGAATATATGTAAATATAATTGCTTACCAGAAGATAAATGGGAAAAATTAAAAACACCTATGGTAGTAACGGGATTTAACAATGAAGGAAGTATGATTAAATACAAATCAAAAAATATAAAAATACAAATATGGGATAAAATACTAACAATAGAAGAAATGTATAATTTTGAATTTACTACAAAAGATATGTTATTAGGAATGCCATTTCTAGATAGATTTTATCCACACATAATAACAAAAACACATTGGTGGCTTACTACACCATGCGGAAATAAGATAGGAGCAAAAAGAGTAAATAATAAACAACGAAAACCTATGGAATGGATAAAAGGAAGTGAAAAAGATAAACCAAGAAATGGATAATATTAATAATAAACAAATAGCATAATTAGAAATTATTATATTTGCTATAGACAAAGTCAAATTAATTAATGAACAACTAGAACAATTATATAGTGAAGATCCATTACAAGGATGGGAAAAACATAAGACAAAAGTAAAAATTGAATTAATAGATGAAAATAGCATAATAACACAGAGACCATTAAAATATAACTTTGATGATTTAAAAGAATTTAAAATACATATAGATGAATTATTAGAAAATAATTACATACAAAAGAGTAATAGTAAACACACAAGTCCAGCATTTATAGTTATAAAACATAGTGAACAAAAAAGAGGTAAAAGTAGAATGGTCATAGATTATCGTAATCTAAATGCTAAAACTAAAACATACAATTATCCAATACCAAACAAAATACTAAAAATAAGACAAATACAAGGATATAATTATTTTAGCAAATTTGACTGTAAATCAGGATTTTACCACCTAAAACTAGAAGAAGAATCTAAACAATTAACAGCATTCACAGTACCGCAAGGTTTCTATGAATGGAATGTTTTACCTTTTGGATATAAAAATGCACCAGGTAGATTCCAACATTTTATGGACAACTGTTTTAACCAGCTAGAAAACTGTATTGTATATATAGATGACATATTGTTATATTCTAGAACACAAGATGAACATATAAGATTATTGGAAAAATTTATACATATAGTAAAAAATGCAGGTATAAGCTTAAGCAAAAGTAAAGCAGAAATTATGAAATCACAGATAGAATTTCTAGGAATACAAATAGATAAGAATGGAATAAAAATGCAAACACATATAATACAAAAAATAATTACTATTGATGAAAATATAGATACAAAAAAGAAATTACAATCCTTTCTAGGATTAGTAAATCAGGTAAGAGAATATATACCAAAATTAGCAGAACATTTAAAACCATTACATAAAAAACTTAAAAAAGATGTAGAATATCATTTTGATAATAAAGATAAAGAACATATAAAAAATATTAAGAATCTATGTAAAAAATTACCAAAACTATATTTTCCTGATGAAAATAAAACATTTACTTATATTGTCGAAACAGATTCTAGTGATCATAGTTACGGAGGAGTTTTAAAATACAAATATGAAAAAGAAAAAATAGAACACCATTGTAGATATTATTCAGGATCTTATACGAAATCTGAGATAAAATGGGAAATAAATAGAAAAGAATTATTCGCATTATATAAGTGTTTATTAGCATTTGAACCATATATTGTTTACAATAAATTTATTGTAAACGAGATAACACACAAGTAAAATGGTGGATAACAAAAAGTTAGATGATTGATTACAACAAAGGAAATAAGGAGATTAGTATTGAATATATTAAATTTTACATTTACAATTGAAATAATTAAAACTGACAAGAACCTTGTTGCAGACTACCTATCAAGAAAAAGGAACTCAAACTGAACAAGATACAATAGAAGAAATACTCAAAGCAATTACTACACTTTCTACGAAGGTGGACAGTATGGGAAAAGAGTTACAAAATCTGAAAGCTAACGATCAGTGACATGACTCTAAAAATGCGGAGCTACGTCATTGGAGACGGTAAAAGCGAGAACTAGAAGGAGGCGTTGGGAAACTCCATAAAACCCATGACAATGTTTGTTTAAATGCAGCTACTGACAAGCACATCTACAACAAAAGGAGCCAGTGGAATAAGATATACAAATTTAAATATGAACAAAATCTTCGATAAACCATTTATTCCAAAGAACCAAAAAGACTCATTATTTATACCACCACAAATACATACTTACTCAGAAAGTTTGAACCAAGATAAAAAAGCCTACAACCACATAACCCGCTCATATATTGAAAACCTTTATAAAATCCAAAATTATTTAAACTCAACACCTAGATCTCCAACTACCAAAGACCCTAATACTGATTTTATAACCCAAAAGCTACAAGGATATAATAAGTTAATAGCACAACCAGGTACCAATGCAAATCTTGTAAAAACATGTTCTGATTATGGATTACTTAATACAGTTTATACCCAAACAGGAGATGAAATATCTACCATACCAGAGCTATACAAAGCCTTTATGAACTATAAAAGAATTACTAAAGGAACATTGTTTTATATAAAGTTTTATTCAGCACCAGCAGAGATATTATTTGATGAGATAAAACCAATTATACAAGTCATAAAAATTGGTTTGACTAGAGATATGATAATTCAAGAAGATATCGAAACACAACAAGAAATCCAAAAGGTTGAGATTCCAGAATTCTGCGCCAACAAAAGAGTTATAGGGATAGCAACTATCCTAAATGACCTAACTAACAATTATTTAAACGGAAATTCAGTATGGAGCTATTATGTGCGAGAACAAGTTATGATATATTCAAATTCTATGAAATCGAGAGAACAAGATATGGAAGAGATACGCCAATGGATACTTAGTCTACTCAAGCGGAGCAAAACCAACAACAAGAGCATTAAGGAAAGGGTTTATTTCAGAAGAATTATTGACGAGATATTGCAAAATTATTGGACAAAAATACCCCGACCATATATGTTCAAAATGTCAAGGAGAAGATAATGTCATACCAGATGTTCAAATCGAATAAAAAAAAAAATAAAAAAAAAGAGTATTTTGAATTTTGTTAAAATTTTGTGTCGGCTGAATATCAGCCATATGTAAAAAGTAATAATTTTTATTTTTGTCGTGTTGTGTCGGCTGTAAAAAGCCAATTGTAAAAGTCATAAAGAAAATAGTGTGTATGTCGGCCATAAATAAAGAAGAGGCCATTATGTAAAGTAGTAATAGTAAGTATTTTGTTTTCTTGTGTCGGCCGAATATAAAAAGGCCAAGTGTAAAGTATGTGTCGGCTATTTTTGGCCAAAAGTCTGTAAATTTTGTGTATAAATAGAGGGTTTCCCCTCATAAATAAGATCATCAATCCTTCAGTTAATAATCTTCTCTCTACTCTCTACACTCAAATCATAAATCCGCTTCCACCTCATATTCATTCTATCCTGGTACCGGAACGTGGCACCCGATCCATATTCTATCCTGGTGTCGGAACGTGACACTCCGATCCTCATATTCATTCTATCCTGGTACCGGAACGTGGCACCCGATCCATATTCTATCCTGGTGTCGGAACGTGACACTCCGATCCTCATATTCATTCTATCCTGGTACCGGAACGTGGCACCCGATCCCCTAATTCATCAAGCCTTCTTTCATACTAAGGCATCTTTCATACTAAGACATCATCATTAACAAGTGAATTAGGGTTCTTTCAAGATTTGGGATTCAAAACTTCATCATGCTCATATAATTACATATATATATATATATATCATATTCATACAAGCATACAATTAAGCACATAGTAGGGTTTACAATACTATCAACACATATCATTCACTATTTAGAGTTTACTACAAGTAGCATGAAATAAACCATAACCTACCTCCACCGAAGAATTGGAATCAACAAGTAATTTCCCAACCTTTGATATTCTTCTTCCTCGTTCGACTCTCTCAATCGATCGATCTATCTCTCTCTCTTCTTTCCTCTTTTCTTTATTCAACCCTCTTTCTTTTACCCTAATTCATATATAATTAAGAATGAAAGATGGTAATAATGACCCACTAATTAACTTAAGGTTACCTATTTTAACCCCAAGTAATTAGATTTATTAATATTAACCCTCAAACTTTATAATTAAGGAAAGAATAGTCCAAAACATCCCTTAAAACGTGGAAAGAAATCCGATTCTGACTGGGACTACGCGACTGTGGCGGGCCGTCATGCTGCGACGGTCAGTCACCGCAATCGTCGTGGACGATCGGAAATTATCTTCGTCAAGGACATTGTAATGATCCGTCACACTGTGACGATCCGTCCTGCCACTCCGTTCACGATGTTGAGAGTCGATTTTCAGTACCCAATTTCAGAATTTCTAAGTGTTTTGAAACGAAACCTCTGTGACGGACCGTCGTGCCTATGACGGTCCGTCGTGGTGTCTGTTGTCTTGGCCAGTTTTTCCAGAAATAAAATCTGCTGCTTTAAACGACTAAACAGGTCGTTACAATAGATACCAATTTACCCATCGTTCGTCCCCGAACGATCAAAAGAAGAAAAACAATGGCGAAAAGGAGTACGAATACGTAAGCGGATGTGGGTATTTTCTTGCATATCTGCCTCCTTCTCCCATGTAGCCTCTTCAACGGGTCGATTCTTCCATTGAACCTTGATGGATGCGATTTCTCTCGACCTCAACTTGCGAACTTCTCTATCTAATATAGCAACCGGTTCCTCCTCATAAGTCAAATTCTCATCAAGCAAAACTGAATCCCAACGGATGATGTAATTTCCATCTCCATGGTATCTTTTCAACATGGATACATGAAATACCGGATGTACTCCGGACAGCCCTGGAGGTAAGGCTAATTCATAAGCCACCTCCCCTACTCACTTTAGTACCTCAAATGGTCCAATATACCTTGGACTTAGCTTACCTCTTTTGCCAAACCGCATCACCCCTTTCATGGGTGAAACCTTCAACAAGACTCGTTCACCTTCCATGAACTCTAGGTCTCTAACCTTTCGATCTGCATACTCTTTTTGTCTACTTTGCGCCTCCAGAAGCTTTTCTTGAATAGATTTCACTTTCTCCATCGAATCCCTCAACAGATCAGTACCCCAAGGCCTAACCTCAAATGCATCAAACCACCCAATGGGAGATCTACACCTCCTCCCATACAATGCTTCAAATGGGGCCATATCAATGCTTGAGTGGTAGCTATTATTGTATGAAAACTCTGCTAAGGGTAAGAAGCTATCCCAATGGCCACCAAACTCTATCACACATGCACGAAGCATATCCTCCAACACTTGAATCGTTCGTTCAGACTGACCATCGATGCGAGGATGGAACGCATGATACTAAGGTCCAACCTAGTACCCAATTCCGTATGCAATGTTTTCCAAAACTTAGAAGTAAGCTGCATACCTCTATCGATATGATGGATAGTGGAACCCCATGCAATCGAGCGATTTACGAGATATAGATCTTGGCTAACTTCTCTGCATTGTAAGTCACCTTGGCCAGGGATAAAATGAGCAGACTTAGTTAACCTATCAACAATCACCCAAATGGAGTCATACTTACCCATTGTCTTTGGAAGACCAACCACAAAGTCCATAGCAATTCTTTCCCACTTCCATTCCGGAATGGGCATTCTCTGAAGTGTTCCTCCGGGCCTTTGGTGTTCATACTTTACTTGTTGACAGTTTGGACACTTGGCAATAAAGTCAACAATATCACACTTCATTCTACTCCACCAAAAGTGTTGCTTTAGGTCACGGTACATCTTGGTCGCACCCGAATGTATAGAATACCGTGAACTATGAGCCTCTGTCAGAATAGTGTTGATCAAATCATCGACGCGGGGTACACATACCCTTCCTTTGATTCTCAAACCACCTTCCTCATCGATTTGTGCTTCCTTAGCCTCTCCTCGCAATACTTTATCTTGAATTCGTCTTAGTTTCTCATCATCAAACTGCTTTCCCTTAATCTTGTCGAGAAAAGAAGATCTCGACTCCACACTAGCCAACAATCCTCCCTTCTCATTTATTTCTAACCTCATCAAGTCGTTGGCAGTGCGAACCTCTCTAGCCAATGGGCGTCTAGAAGCTTGCAAATGAGCTAGACTTCCCATGCTTCCCGCTTTCTACTTAAAGCATCCGCTACAACATTCGCTTTTGGATGATACAAGATAGTGATATCGTAGTCCTTTAGTAACTCCATCCATCTCCTCTGTCTTAAGTTCAAATCTTTACGGTGAAGACATCTTTGAAGGCTACGATGATCCGTGTAGACCTCACACTTAACCCCATATAAATAGTGTCTCCATTGCTTTAATGTGAACACTACGCGGCCAATTCAAATTGTGGGTCGGATAGTTACGTTCATGCACCTTTAATTGCCTTGAAGCATAAGCAATCACACTCTTCTCTTGCATTAGTCTTGCACCCAACCAGAATAGGATGCATCACAATAAACAATGAAGTTTTACCCTCTCGGCAAAGTAAGAATTGGTGCGGTAGTCAACAAAGTCTTAAGCTTCCGAAAGCTTTCCTCACATTCATCGACCATACAAAGGGAACGTGCAGCTTAGTCAAGTTAGTCAATTGAGAAGCAATAGAAGAGAATCCCTTGACGAATCGGCGGAAGTAACTAGCTAACCCCACGAAACTTCTTATTTCTGACACATTAGTGGGTCTCACCCAATTCTTCACTGTCTCAATCTTAGATGGATCTACCATCACTCCATCCTTAGAAACTACGTGCCCCAAGAAGGACACCACATCTAGCCAAAACTCACACTTAGAGAACTTGGCGTAAAGCTTTTTCTCCCTCAACATTTCCAATACCATTCTCAAATGCTCTTCATGTTCCTTCTTGCTCTTCGAGTATACCAATATATCATCAATAAATACGATCACGAAAAGGTCCAAATATGGCTTAAAGATCCCGTTCATCAAGCTCATGAACGCAGCAGGGGCATTCGTAAGACCAAAAGACATCACTACAAATTCGTAATACCCATACCTCGTTCGAAAAGCAGTCTTTGGCACATCTATTGCTCGTATTTTCAATTGATGATAACCGGATCTCAAGTCAATTTTAGAGAAGACACAAGCACCTTGTAACTGATCGAATAAGTCATCAATGCGAGGAAGAGGATACTTGTTCTTTATGGTTACCTTGTTTAGTTGTCTGTAGTCTATACACATTTGAAAACTCCCATCCTTCTTCTTTACAAACAAAACCGGAGCACCCCAAGGAGATGCACTTGGTCTAATGAAGCCCTTGCTCAACAACTCTTGAAGTTGAGCCTTTAACTCTCTTAACTCCGCGGGAGCCATTCTATAAGGGGGTATAGAAATGGGGCGAGTGCCCGGTTCAATATCAATGCAGAAGTCAATATCCCTATCTGGTGGCATACCGGGAAGATCTGCAGGGAACACATCCAAAAACTCACGGACTACCGAAACCGACTCAATTGAGGGTACTTGAGTAGTGTCATCCTTGAGATGTGCCAAGAAAGCTAAACACCCTTTACTAACCATTTTCTTAGCACGAAGAAAGGATATGATACGCACCGGATTGGAAGTGTAGTCACCCTCCCACACTAACGGATCTGCCCCAGGCTTGGCTAACGTCACCGTTTTAGCATTACAATCCAAGATCGCAAAATTCGGAGAAAGCCAAGTCATACCCAGAATTACATCAAAATCAACCATTTCTAGAATAACCAAATCTACATAAGTGTTGCTCCCCACAAAAGTCACCAAACAAGACCTATATACCTTTTCAACTATCACAGACTCACCCACCGGAGTAGAAACACGAATAGGCATGTCAAGTAATTCACACGGTAAATTTAGACCATTAGCAAATGAAGAAGATACATAAGAAAACGTGGATCCAGGATCAAACAATACATAAGCCATGCAATCACAAACCAAAAGATTACCTGTGATGACAGCATCAGATGCCTCCGCTTCAGACCGCCCAGGGAAAGCGTAACAATGGGCCCTATCGTTCGTCTGTCCGTTGCCCCTACCATGTTGTGATGTAGTGGCTCCAGTTTGCCCATCACCTCTGCCGTTTTGGTGACCACCATTACCTCGACCACCACGTCCTCCAGAAAAACGGCCTCTACCATGACCACCTCTACCTCTAGCTATTGGGGTTCTGTAACTCTTGTTTGGACAATACCTCTTAATGTGTCCAACCTCCCCACATCCATAACACTCTCGGGGTTCATGGATAGGTCTCTCGGAGTAGTGTTGACCGTTCTGAGGTGGTCCCCCAACTACAGTCTGTAGTGAAGACTGAATTGGTCGACTTGCGTAACCTCCGGAGCTCTGTCCTCTGGAGTGAGAACCATTAAACTCACCTCCCCTTCGAAACCTTTTTGATGTCGATGTAGTGGTGAAGTCATCTGGCTTCACTCCTTCCACCTCTATCACAAAGTCTACCACCTCTTGGAAGGATGTTGCCGTAGCCGCTACCTGTAAGGCTGAAATCCGTAATTCTGACCTCAACCCCTTTACAAAATGGCGGATCCGTTCTTGTGGACTGAAACAGAGTTAAGTGGCATACCTTGATAAAGCACGAAACTTAGCCTCATATGCGTTAACCGTCATCCTACCTTGCTCGAGACTCAAGAACTCATCCCTTTTTCTATCTCTCAAAGTCCTTGGGATATACTTCTCCATAAACAGAGTAGAGAAGGATGCCCAAGTCATGGAGTGTGGCCTCTGTCGGTTGACACTCGACATGTGATCGCCACCACATTTTGGCGTTCCTTGAAGCGATAGCTTACGAACTCATCGCCAAACCGTTCTACTATCCCCATCTTGTGTAGTAGCTCATGACAATCAACCAGGAAATCATAAGCATCTTGATTTTGCACCTTGAAGGCGGGGGTTTCAATTTCAAGAACTTCTTGAAAAGTTCGTGTTGATCGTTGTCATTATCGGTCCGTAGTCAGGCGTGGAAATGTGCCTATCTCGATGAGGCATCCATGCGGGGAGCCATAGTAGCCGCATGTCGTATCTCTGAAACCGGAGGTGTTGGTGCAGAAACCATTGGAGGTGCCTGACCGTGATCAGATAACCCGCTAAGATAAGCGAGAACCTGATTAATCATCTCTGGGGTAGGTTGGGGTGGCAATTCCTCATGTTGCGCTTGTTCATTCTCCCCTTCCTCACCCTCTCTTATCACCTCTTCAGTCGATGGAGGAGTCACCGCCCTAGTATCAGATGGGCTAGGTGCTCATCCTCTTCCTCTAGAGGACGTCCTCCCACGACCTCTACCACGGCCTCTTGCCGCTGCTCTTCCTCGAGCCACAGCCCCAGTGGCTGGCTCAGATGTTTCTTGCTGTGCCGTTGTTCTTTCTTTGGTGCGATCGTTGCTCTAGTCCTAACCATCTGTGAAATAGAGTGAAGATGGTCAGATACCAATTCGTATCGCCTAGATACCAATTGGACTCAAGTAGTAGCACGAAGGAAAGAATGAAAGAGTGAAATTTTCCTAAAGTCTTATAGCCTCTCAAGGAAAAGTAAAGGCGTCCCCCTACCGTTCCTTAAGACTCTACTAGACCTGTTCTTGTGTGATGAGACCAACGAACCTAATGCTCTGATACCAAGTTTGTCACGACCCAAAACCGAGCGCGACTGGCACCCACATTCACCCTCCTATGTGGCGAACCAACCAATCTAAACCTTAACATTTTAATACATGACAACAGAAAATAATGCGGAAGACTTAACTCATTAATAAAACAATTCAAAACTATTATTATTATCCCCAAAATCTGGAAGTCATCATCACAAGAACATCTATCTCAAATTGCTAAACTAAAACTGTCTAGGAAGCTAAAACTAATACTAGCTAGTCCATGCCGGAAGTTCAAGGCATCAAGACTTGAAGAAGAAGACCAGTCAAGCTAGACGCATTAGCTCACTTTGAATTTCGAAGGTAGTGAAGGCGGCTAGATCTCTTGTTGAGTTGAAATTGACTTTAACGTTTGCTGCATTACACAAATAACAAGGAAGAAAACATGAAAGTAGGGGGTCAGTACAACCACAAGTACTGAGTAGATATCATCGGCCAACTCAAAATAGGGAACAGTATATATCAATAATAATATAAATCAACTACAATACTCAACATGTAGCAATAATACATGAATTCATCAATAACTACAACCGAGTTCACACATGAGGACTCAAGCCTCAATACCATACTCATTTGGGAACTAAGTTCATTAGATTGAGTATATTCATTATCTTTCAAGATTCATTATCTTTCTTCCTCTTGTGTCGGTACGTGACACTCCGCTCCTCTATTTCTATCCTGGTGCTTTAACGCGTGGCACTCCGATCCCCATATACTATCCTGGTACCGGAACGTGGCACCCGATCCATATTCTATCCTGGTGTCGGAACGTGACACTCCGATCCTCATATTCATTCTATCCTGGTACCGAAACGTGGCACCCGATCCATATTCTATCCTGGTGTCGAAACGTGACACTCCGATCCTCATATTCATTCTATCCTGGTACCGGAACGTGGCACCCGATCCATATTTTATCCTGGTGTCGGAACGTGACACTCCGATCCTCATATTCATTCTATCCTGGTACCGGAACGTGGCACCCGATCCCCTAATTCATCAAGCCTTCTTTCATACTAAGGCATCATCATTAACAAGTGAATTAGGGTTCTTTCAAGATTTGGGATTCAAAACTTCATCATGCTCATACAATTACATATATATATATATCATATTCATACAAGCATACAATTAAGCACATAGTAGGGTTTACAATACTATCAACACATATCATTCACTATTAAGAGTTTACTACAAGTAGCATGAAATAAACCATAACCTACCTCCACCGAAGAATTGGAATCAACAAGTAATTTCCCAAGCTTTTATATTCTTCTTTCTCGTTCGACTCTCTCAATCGATCGATCTATCTCTCTCTCTTCTTTCCTCTTTTATTTATTCAACCCTCTTTCTTTTACCCTAATTCATATATAATTAAGAATGAAAGATGGTAATAATGACCCACTAATTAACTTAAGGTTACCTATTTTAACCCCAAGTAATTAGATTTATTAATATTAACCCTCAAACTTTATAATTAAGGAAAGAATAGTCCAAAACGTCCCTTAAAACGTGGAAAGAAATCCGATTCTGACTGGGACTACGCGACCTGTGACGGGCCGTCATGCCTGCGACGGTCTGTCACACAGGTCGTCGTGACGATCGGAAATTATCTTTCGTCAAGGACACTGTGACGGTCCGTCCTGCCACTCCGTTACGATGTTCAGAGAGTCGATTTTCAGTACCCAATTTCAGAATTTCTAAGTGTTTTGAAACGAAACCTCTGTGACGGACCGTCGTGCCTATGATGGTCCGTCGTGGTGTCCGTAGTCTTGGCCAGTTTTTCCAGAAATAAAATCTGCTGCTCAAAACGACTAAACAGGTCGTTACACAAATAGCAGAATTAATTATAGACAATGAAAAATATATGCAAATAGAGTACATAGATTATGAATTAAGTGAAAATGATAGTATATATGAAGTATCAGATATAGAAACTGAGAATGAAGAAGAAAATATTAACATAGATAATAACGAAACAGATGAAGAAATATAATGTCTGAAAATGAAATAAAAATAATATCTAAGAAAGAATATCAAGATGAAGAATCATCTGAACAGAAAATTATATTTGATAATACGATATTTGAACAAATAAAAGGAAAAGAATTAGATTTAAGTGTTGAAAAAGTACTAGAAATACCTATTTTAAGAAATTTGTTTAAAAGACAAAAAGAAGAATATTATGTAGTTAGTCAAAAAGAGCATATCATAGATTGTAAATACACAAGAGGAAAAGCATATATACCTATAATAAATAGAAGAATGATAAACAATGAAATACAAGATATAAAAGCTAAAACACCAATAAAATATGTACATTTAGGAGGAACAGAAATATTAATAAAAGCCTGCTTTAGAGAAGGAATAGATACA
>CM050938.1:11656-28656 GCA_027789145.1 Solanum arcanum | reverse complement strand
AGAATATGCAGATCGAAAGGTTAGAGACTTAGAGTTCATGGAGGGTGAACAAGTCTTGTTGAAAGTTTCACCAATGAAAGGGGTGATGCGGTTTGGAAAAAGAGGTAAGCTAAGCCCAAGGTATATTGGACCATTTGAAGTGCTTAAGCGAATAGGGGAGGTGGCTTATGAGTTAGGCTTGCCCTGGGCTGTCCGAGTACATCCGGTATTCCATGTGTCCATGTTGAAGAGATACCATGGAGATGGAAACTACATCATCCGTTGGGATTGATTTTGTTGGATGAGAACTTGACTTATGAAGAGGAACCGGTTGCTATATTAGATAGAGAGGTTCGCAAGTTGAGGTCAAGAGAGATTGCATCCATCAAGGTGCAATGGAAGAATCGACCGGTTGAAGAGGCTACCGGGAGAAGGAGGCGGATATGCAAGAGAAATACCCACATCCGCTTTCTGATTCAGGTACTCCTCTTCGCCATTGTTTTCTTCTTTTGATCGTTCGGGACGAACGATGGGTAAATTGGTATCTATTGTAACGACCGCTTAGTCGCTTTAGAGCGGCAGAACAAATTCGGAAAAAGCGGCCAAAACCACGGACAACTGCGACGGACCGTCACAGGCACGACGGCCCGTCGAGGAGGTTCCGTTCCACGACACTTAGAATTCTGAAATTGGGTACTGAAAATCGACTCTCTGAACTTCGTAACGAAATGGCAGAACGGACCGTCGCACCCACGACGGCCCGTCACAGGCTGCACAATCCCGGGCAGTTTAGGATTTCTTTCCTCGTTTTAAGGGACGTTTTGGACTATTCTTTCCTTAATTATAAAGTTTGAGGGTTATTATTAATAAATCTAATTACTTGGGGGTTAAATTAGGTAACCTTAAGTTAATTAGTGGGTCATTATTACCATCTTTCATTCCTAATTATATAGAATTAGGGTAAAAGAAAGAGGGTTTGAATAAGAAAAAGAAAAGAACAGAAAGAGAGACAGATTGAATCGATTGGGAGAGAGAGAGAGTCGAACGAGGAAGAAGAATATCAAAGCTTGGGAAATTGCTTGTTGATTCCAATTCTTCGGTGGAGGTAGGTTATGGTTTATGTTACGATATTCGTAGTGAACTCTTAATAGTGAATATTATGTGTTGATATTATTGTAAACCCTACTATGTGCTTAAGTTGTATGCTTGCATGAATATGAATGTGAAATTGTGATGAATTAACAAAGCATGATGAAGCTATTGAATCCCAAATCTTGAAAGAACCCTAATTCGCTTGATATATTATATAATGAGAATGATGATGCCTTAGTATGAAAGAAGGCTTGATATATTATATAATGAGAATGATGATGCCTTAGTGTAAAAGAAGGCTTGATGAATTAGGGGATCGGGTGCCACGTTCGGTACCAGGATAGAATGAATATGAGGATCGGAGTGTCACGTTCCGACACCAGGATAGAATATGGATCGGGTGCCACGTTCGGTACCAGGATAGAATGAATATGAGGATCGGGTGCCACGTTCGGTACCAGGATAGAATGAATATGAGGATCGGAGTGTCACGTTCCGACACCAGGATAGAATATGGATCGGGTGCCACGTTCGGTACCAGGATAGTATATGAGGATCGGAGTGCCAATGCTCCGGCACCAGGATAGAAATAGAGGAGCGGAGTGTCACGCATCGACACACAAGAGGAAGAAAGATAATGAATCTTGAAAGATAATGAATATACTCAATCTAATGAACTTAATTCCCAAATGAGTATGGTATTGAGGCTTGAGTCCTCATGTGTGAACTCGGTTGTAGTTATTGATGAATTTATGTTGTTATTGCTACATGTTGAGTATTGTAGTTGATTTACATTATTATTGATATATACTGTTCCCTATTTTGAGTTGGCCGATGATATCTACTCAGTACTTGTGGTTGTACTGACCCCCTACTTTTATGTTTTTCTTCTTTGTTATTTGTGTAATGCAGCAAACGTTCCGTCAACTTCAACTCAACAAAGAGATCTAGCCAGTCTTCACTTCATCGGAAATTCAGGGTGAGCTAATGCGTCTAGCTTGGACTGGGTCTTCTTCTTCAAGTCTTGATGCCTTGAACTTCCGGCATGGACTAGCTAGTATTTGTTTTAGCTTCTTAGACATTCCTAGTTTAGAAATTTGAGATAGATGTTCTTGTGATGATGACTTCCAGATTTTGGGGATATGAATAATAGTTTTGAATTGTTTTATTAATGAGTTAAGTCTTCCGCATTATTTTCTGTTGTTATATATTGAAATGTTAAGGGTTAAATTGGTTGGTTCGCTCACATAGGAGGGTAGATGTGGGTGCCAGTCGCGGCCCCGATTTGGGTCGTGACAGCTATTATCTGTAGTATGTCCTTGTTCATTTGTTCTTTGAAATGGACTACTGGAACTAGCTGTTTCCATTAATTCTTTCTGACTAAGTATAGATTCTAATTCGGATATTTCACTATCATCATCTTGTATTTGCGTCATTATATTATTGCTTTTTTCTAATTTATCTTGTAAATCTTTTTCTAATCTATATCCTTTATTATCGTTTCTTTGTTCACATACTTTAAAATGAGATATAGTCTGTTCTAAATTTAGGTTTTTTAGTTTACATCCTTTACATGTAAAAAGTCTATTATTATTTTCTTTGCATATTTCTTTCGCTTTTTCTATAGCTATATCTACTGCATAATCTTCTTCTAATGTTATTTCCATATTCATTCCTTCTAAAGGCATTTCTTCTATAGTACTTTCCATTATTAACAAATAGTCTAAAAACTGTTTGTAAATGTCCTAAGTGTTCTTTTATATCTTTGCTAAATACTAGAATATCATCTACATATACTAAAACAAATCTTTTGTATTCTCCAAATATTTTATCCATTTTTCTTTGAAATATTGGAGGTGCTGTTTTTAATCCAAATGGCATAACTAGCCATTCAAAGTGTCCTTCAGGGCAAGTAAATGCTGTCCATTCTATGCTATCTGGATGCATTTTTATTTGCCAAGATCCGACTTACAATCAAATTTACTAAAAATTGTTTTTCCTTGAATTCTATTTATTAACTCTGTTTTATCTGGTAATTTATATCCATCTGTTCTAGTATTATCATTTAATCTCTTATAATTTATGACCATTCTGGCCTTTCCTCTAATTATTTCATTATGATTTCGTACCATAAATGCTGCTGATCTATGCTTTGAAGTTGATCTTCTTATTACTCCTAATTCTAATAGTTCTTTAATTTGTATTTTGAAGTCTTCTTGATTCTTTTATCTCTTGATCTAGTTGGAAAAATGTCCATTTTTCTGTTCTTTTTTAATTATTTTTTCTTTTTGAGGAGTAATTTCTATTTTATTTAGTTTTTCTATTAGTTCTCCTATTCCAGTTGTATCTATATTCTTACTTTCAAATTTTTCTTTGTAGTTTCTATCTATCTTATTATTTAATGATAATAAAAGTGATATTATTATATTATTTTGTTGTATAATAACTTGATCGATTTTGAAGATGGGATAAAATCTTTATAGTCGATGGAAGGGTTATTCTTTTTCTATTAATTTTTGTGCTTCTTTATTTGTTTCTCGCTTCTATTAAATTTATCATGAAAGAACTATTTCTTTTATTGATTCTAATTGCTTTTTATTTCTTGTATTTTTATTATTAGTGTATTACTAATTTCTTCTTTAGGTTTATTTTTTAATTCATTTACTTTTTTATTTAAGTGTACTCCTTGTTCTTTTAAGTAGTCTAGATTATTTTCTATTTTGCTAAAAAGCAGTTTTTGTTTATTTTGTATTTCCTCTTGTTCACTTAATATCTTTATAATTTTATTATTTGATTCTTTTAATTTTTCACTAAGATTAATTATAAGATCTATTAAAGTATTATATTGAGTATCTTCTGTAAAATATGATTTCCGTTTCCGAAGTTACACTTAATTGTACTATCTGGTTTTACTCTTTGGAATCTTTTTTCTATTTGGATCTGTAAGTCTAGATAATCTATATTCTTTGATGAAGCTATTTTTACTAAGTACTGTTTTTATCCTAAGGTAGTTGCTTTATAACATTCATAAAAATATTTTATTCTTTGATTCACATATATTATATCTCTTTCAAGTCCGTGTACTTCCCATACATACAGAAGATACTCAATATAATACTTTAATAGATCTTATAATTAATCTTAGTGAAAAATTAAAAGAATCAAATAATAAAATTATAAAGATATTAAGTGAACAAGAGGAAATACAAAATAAACAAAAACTGCTTTTTAGCAAAATAGAAAATAATCTAGACTACTTAAAAGAACAAGGAGTAGACTTAAATAAAAAAGTAAATGAATTAAAAAATAAACCTAAAGAAGAAATTAGTAATACACTAATAATAAAAATACAAGAAATAAAAACAGAATTAGAATCAATAAAAGAAATAGTTCTTTCATGATAGATTAAAAACAGCACCTCCAATATTTCAAAGAAAAATGGATAAAATATTTGGATTTGCGTCATTATATTATTGCTTTTTTCTAATTTATCTTGTAAATCTTTTTCTAATCTATATCCTTTATTATCGTTTCTTTGTTCACATACTTTAAAATGAGATATAGTCTGTTCTAAATTTAGGTTTTTTAGTTTACATCCTTTACATGTAAAAAGTCTATTATTATTTTCTTTGCATATTTCTTTCGCTTTTTCTATAGCTATATCTACTGCATAATCTTCTTCTAATGTTATTTCCATATTCATTCATTCGAAATTATGTTCACATTCTACTATATTCATAAAATTTATCTTTAGATTATCTATATTCAAGTCTTCCATTCCTATTTCGTTAATTAATTCTTCTCCTTCTGAATTAGAAGAATCTTCTTCTTTGTTATTTTCATCTATATCAATACTTACTATAGAGTAAATACTTTCATTGTCTGACATATATTCATCTACATTTAATAATGCTTCATTAAATTCTTCTACTAGTTGTGCATTTCTGGTTTTAGCATTATATCTTTTAGGACAAGTATTTGCTAAATGTTCTATACTTCCGCATGTAAAACATTCTAGCTTATTTTTATAATTTCTATCTGTTTCTATATTTTCTAACATGTCTATCTCTATTTAGATATGGTTTTCTTCTTGAGGATTTTCTTAGAAAATATCCTTTCCTATTATATCTCTTATTATTTTGTGGATGGTATTTTTTATATCTTTTCTTTTTGTATTGGTCTTTATCATAACTTTGAGTTGTATATATTATATCTTCTGTAAATTCATTTCATTCTGCTTTTAGTTGCTTTTGTATTTGTAGATTAGTACATTTTTCTTGTAGTATTTCCATTATATGTTGTATTCTATGTCCTATTGACCATTTTGCTTGAGGATTTTGAGCTACTCCATCTCTTTTAGTCCATCTTTCTTCTATTTCTCTTCCTAAAGCTCCTGGTAATTTATTAAATAATTTTTTGCCTAAGTCTTGGTCAAAAGCATTTCCACTAATTGTACAATAATAGAAGTAATCGTTTAAAAATTTCTTTATATAATACCAATTACTTATACTTAATTGTTCTAATTTTATTCTGAGATTTCGTTGTAAGGCTAATAATCCACTATTTGGATCTTCTCCTGTTATTAATGTATGTATTTTATTTGTAAAGTTATAAGGATTTGGTCCTAATGATACTAAATCTTGAAATTGATGGGAATTCTACTTTATAAGCTTCCCATAAAGCTTTAGTTGATTCTCCTAAGAACGTTTCTAAGTATTTGTACATTGTCTCTGCATCGATTCTGTATAATTTTTATAAAATCTGCTACTACTATTCCTTTCCATAAGTCTATTCTTGAATTCCATCTTTGTGGATCATGTCTTTGCTATATTTAGGATTTTTCCTTTACTACCTCCTTCTTGGAGTATTATTGGTTCTTCTATAGGCATTCTTTTTCCCATAGGTTTTACTTCTATTGTTGGAGTATCTCCTTGTCTATATACTCTTCTTCGTGGTATATTTCTGTGCTATTATCCTGTAGTATGTCCTTGTTCATTTGTTCTTTGAAATGGACTACTGGAACTAGTTTGTTTCCATTAATTCTTTACGACTAAGTATAGATTCTAATTCGGATATTTCACTATCATCATCTTGTATTTGCGTCATTATATTATTGCTTTTTCTAATTTATCTTGTAAATCTTTTTCTAATCTATATCCTTTATTATCGTTTCTTTGTTCACATACTTTAAAATGAGATATAGTCTGTTTCTAAATTTAGGTTTTTAGTTTACATCCTTTACAAGTAAAAAGTCTATTATTATTTTCTTTGCATATTTCTTTCGCTTTTTCTATAGCTATATCTACTGCATAATCTTCTTCTAATGTTATTTCCATATTCATTCCTTCTAAAGGCATTTCTTCTATAGTACTTTCTTCTTCAAAGTCTTTTTGAGCTTCATAATTGTAGTCTGTGAATCTAATTGAAGGTTCTCCTTTAGAATTTGTATATATTAGGTGAGCATCCGTGTTAATGCTTCTTTTTCTTTAAAGTCTCCTAATTTCCATTCTAATCCTGCATATTCTTGAGTGGTCTATTTTTATTGGTTTTATTAGTTTTATCCCTTTATTCCCCATTACTTCTACTACATCGTTTATTTGTAGTTTAAATCTAGTATTACTATTATCCTGTCATTTTTCCTAGGAATCCTACACATATTAATAGATTTTTTCCACTACTCATTTCTTCATATCCTTTAGTTTGTATTCCTATTCTTATCTTAGTTCCAAATTCATTTAAATTCATCATAAAGTCTGGACTTATGTAGAAAATTCCTCCATTATTAGTCATATCTACTTCTGTTAATCCTATAATTACCTTTTTTATCGACCATCTATTATCGTATATAGTAATTAATACTTTTGTTCCCAAATTTTTTCTAGTTAATCCTTTAATTCCTATAACTACTAGTCCTATATGCATTAAATCTTTTTAGCGTATTGTATTTCTTTTATAGATTCAAGTTCACTAATGGTAATGATCTTGAATTTTTTCCTATCTTGATAGTTGTCCTTCTCTGTAGTGTCTATATAATTGAGATTTTGAATTTGTATTATATAGTACTTTTGGATTCAATAACTTTAATTGGTTTTGTTGAAAGATTTGTATATCTTTATCTGTGTCTATTATTTCTCCTAATTGTTGATTATTTTCTTCTCTTGTTTTTTTATTTAATATTTTTGATATAAAATTATTACTTATTTTGTTCTGGGTGTAACTAGGTTTTGGTCTTTTATCTCTTGATCTAGTTGGAAAAATGTCCATTTTTCTGTTCTTTTTTAATTATTTTTTCTTTTTGAGGAGTAATTTCTATTTTATTTAGTTTTTCTATTAGTTCTCCTATTCCAGTTGTATCTATATTCTTACTTTCAAATTTTTCTTTGTAGTTTCTATCTATCTTATTATTTAATGATAATAAAAGTGATATTATTATATTATTTTGTTGTATAATAACTTGATCCGATTTTGAAGATGGGATAAAATCTTTATAGTCGATGGAAGGGTTATTCTTTTTCTATTAATTTTTGTGCTTCTTTATTTGTTTCTCGCTTCTATTAAATTTATCATGAAAGAACTATTTCTTTTATTGATTCTAATTTGCTTTTTATTTCTTGTATTTTTATTATTAGTGTATTACTAATTTCTTCTTTAGGTTTATTTTTTAATTCATTTACTTTTTATTTAAGTCTACTCCTTGTTCTTTTAAGTAGTCTAGATTATTTTCTATTTTGCTAAAAACCAGTTTTTGTTTATTTTGTATTTCCTCTTGTTCACTTAATATCTTTATAATTTTATTATTTGATTCTTTTAATTTTTCACTAAGATTAATTATAAGATCTATTAAAGTATTATATTGAGTATCTTCTGTATGTAAAATATGATTTCCGTTTCCCAAGTTACACTTAATTGTACTATCTGGTTTTACTCTTTGGAATCTTCTTTCTATTTGGTTCTGTAAGTCTAGATAATCTATATTCTTTGATGAAGCTATTTTTACTAAGTAGTGTTTTTATCCTAAGGTAGTTGCTTTATAACATTCATAAAAATATTTTATTCTTTGATTCACATATATTATATCTCTTTCAAGTCCGTGTACTTCCCATTTTAAACCATTTATATATTCATTGTTGTCTATAGCCTTTTGAACATACTTATTTTGTGGTACAAAAAATTCGTTTTCGTAAATATATATATAAGCTTCTATAGATTTCTTTATTCTTATTAGTCTTTTCTTATCTTCTATATGTTGATATCTTATATGATTATGAAATCTTACACTCCAAAAACAGGGCATACACTTCATAAAGTATGTTTTAGTGGGATATTTCTAGTTTTAAGGTGTATTATTAATTTCTTTTCTAATATTATAGCTAAGAAAAATATATTGTCTAATCTATTAGTTAATTCTTTTTTAGAGCTTGTAGAAGTAGTTGTTGTTAAATTTCTTAATAGTCTATACCGATTCTAAATATAAACTTAACAAATTTCTTTTAACTCTTTTATATTCTCTAGTATTTTTAAGTGGTCTTCTCATATATTATCCTACTTGGATTATAGTAATATGGACTATTTTTAGTACCTTTATTCTTTTCTCATACTTCTTTTATTTCTAAATTTATTTGTACTAATTCTTCACTAGTCTGTTTAAGGGCTTGTTTAAGAGTTGTTCTAAGTTCTTTAAGTATTTTTCCTAATTTTTATATGTATAACTTAAGGATAGTCTTGATCCTAATTTATATAAATGATTTTCTAAAACTTTCTTATAATTTTTTGTATCTTTTAAAAGTTGTCTATTATAAAACAGATTTCTATTTATAGCAGATGTTTTTCTAGAAAAATAATCTTTTCTCATATAAGGTCTTTTAGATCTAAGGCTCTGATACCAAAATAAGACGATATTTCAATAATAAGGATTTTTCCAATAAAAAGAGTGATTTAAAAAATATTTGTGGTTTTTTCTTAATGTTGTGTAGTCCTACTCAGTACTCCTTCACTCTATTGCTCTGTTATGTAGTTATCATTTTAGTTTCACTACCACACCCCAAAAACAGGGCATACACTTCATAAAGTATGTTTTAGTGGGATATTTCTAGTTTTAAGGTGTATTATTAATTTCTTTTCTAATATTATAGCTAAGAAAAATATATTGTCTAATCTATTAGTTAATTCTTTTTTAGAGCTTATAGAAATAGTTGTTTTTAAATTTCTTAATAGTCTATCTGATTCTAAATATAAACTTAACAAATTTCTTTTAACTCTTTTATATTCTCTAGTATTTTTAAGTGGTCTTCTCATATATTATCCTACTGGATTATAGTAATATGGACTATTTTTTCGTACCTTTATTCTTTCTGTTACTTCTTTTATTTCTAAATTTATTTGTACTAATTCTTCACTAGTCTGTTTAAGGGCTTGTTTAAGAGTTGTTCTAAGTTCTTTAAGTATTTTTCCCGAATTTTTATATGTATAACTTAAGGATAGTCTTGATCCTAATTTATATAAATGATTTTCTAAAACTTTCTTATAATTTTTTGTATCTTTTAAAAGTTGTCTATTATAAAACAGATTTCTATTTATAGCAGATGTTTTTCTAGAAAAATAATCTTTTCTCATATAAGGTCTTTTAGATCTAAGGCTCTGATACCAAAATATGAGTACTGAGTAGGACTACACAACATTAAGAAAAAACCACAAATATTTTTTAAATCACTCTTTTTATTGGAAAAATCCTTATTATTGAAATATCGTCTTATTTTGGAGTTGGCCGCGGTAGTATTTGCACTAAAACAATGGAGGACATTACATGCTGAATTGGGTACTAGGTTGGACCTTAGTACTGCATTTCACCCTCAGACCGATGGTCAGTCTGAGCGAACGATTCAAGTGTTGGAGGATATGCTTCGCGCATGCGTGATAGAGTTTGGTGGCCATTGGGATAGCTTCCTACCCTTAGCGGAGTTTTCGTACAATAATAGCTATCACTCAAGCATTGATATGGCCCCATTTGAAGCATTGTATGGTAGGAGATGTAGGTCTCCCATTGGTTGGTTTGATGCATTCGAGGTTAGACCTTGGGGTACCGATCTTTTGAGGGATTCTATGGAGAAGGTGAAAGCTATTCAAGAAAAGCTTCTAGCGGCGCAAAGTAGACAAAAGGAGTATGCAGACTGAAAGGTTAGAGACTTGGAGTTCATGGAGGGTGAACAAGTCTTGTTGAAGGTTTCACCTATGAAAGGGGTGATGCGGTTTGGCAAAAGAGGTAAGTTAAGTCCAAGGTATATTGGACCATTTGAAGTGCTTAAGCGAATAGGGGAGGTGGCTTATGAGTTAGCCTTGCCCCCGGGGCTGTCCGGAGTACATCCGGTATTCCATGTGTCCATGTTGAAAAGATACCATGGAGATGGAAACTACATCATCCGTTGGGATTCGGCTTTTGTTGGATGAGAACTTGACTTATGAAGAGGAACCGGTTGCTATATTAGATAGAGAGGTTCGCAAGTTGAGGTCGAGAGAAATTGCATCCATCAAAGTTCAATGGAAGAATCGACCAGGTTGAAGAGGCTACTTGGGAGAAGGAGGCGGATATGCGAAAAAATACCCACATCTGCTTCTGATTCAGGTACTCCTTTCGCCACTTGTCTTTCTTCTTTTGATCGCTCGGGACGAACGATGGGTAAATTGGTATCTATTGTAACGACTGTTTAGTCGTTTGAGCGACAAATTGAATTACGGGAAAAGCGGCCGAGACGACGTGGGTCCCGACGGACCGTCGTGGTCACGACGGCCCGTCAAGGGGGTGTCGTCCCATGGCACTTAGAAATTTGAAATTGGGTACCGAAAATCGACTCAGTAAATTGTGACGGACTGCAGGGCGTGCCGTCACATCCACGACGAACCGTCGTGAGTCCCGCTGCAAAACACTTCAACTTTTGAGAAATTGGTGCAAGAAAACGAGTTTCGATCATTATGACGGAGGGGCCAGACGGACCGTCCACAGGTGACGGGCCGTCACACCACCTGAAACCTGGGAGGCGCGACGATCGGCGTGACGGACCGTCGACTCACGACGGCCGCCACGGGTTGCGCAAATCCCAGGCGCTTTAGGATTTCTTTCCTCGCTTTAAGGGACGTTTTGGACTATTCTTTCCTTAATTATAAAGTTTGAGGGTTATTATTAATAAATCTAATTACTTGGGGTTAAATTAGGTAACCTTAAGTTAATTAGTGGGTCATTATTACCATCTTTTATTCTTAATTATATATGAATTAGGGTAAAAGAAAGAGGGTTTGAATAAAGAAAATAAGAAAGAACAAAGAGAGACAGAAAGAGAAAGAGAACGAGTAGAGAGAGGGAAAGCGAAGAGGATAGCAAGGATTTTGAGGAGATAGCTTGTTGATCCAATTCTTCGGTGGAGGTAGGTTATGGTTTATGTTACGATATTCGTAGTGAACTCTTAATAGTGAATATTATGTGTTGATATTATTGTAAACCCTACTATGTGCTTAAGTTGTATGCTTGCATGAATATGAATGTGAAATTGTGATGAATTAACAAAGCATGATGAAGCTATTGAATCCCAAATCTTGAAAGAACCCTAATTCGCTTGATATATTATATAATGAGAATGATGATGCCTTAGTATGAAAGAAGGCTTGATATATTATATAATGAGAATGATGATGCCTTAGTGTAAAAGAAGGCTTGATGAATTAGGGGATCGGGTGCCACGTTCCGGTACCACGATAGAATGAATATGAGGATCGGAGTGTCACGTTCCGGTACCAGGATATAATGAAAATGAGGATCGGGTGCCACGTTCCGGTACCAGGATAGAATGAATATGAGGATCGGAGTGTCACGTTCCGACACCAGGATAGAATATGGATCGGGTGCCACGTTCCGGTACCAGGATAGAATGAATATGAGGATCGGAGTGTCACGTTCCGGCACCAGGATAGAATATGGATCGGGTGCCACGTTCCGGTACCAGGATAGAATGAATATGAGGATCGGGTGCCACGTTCCGGTACCAGGATAGAATGAATATGAGGATCGGAGTGTCACGTTCCGACACCAGGATAGAATATGGATCGGGTGCCACGTTTCGGTACCAGGATAGTATATGAGGATCGGAGTGCCACGTTCCGGCACCAGGATAGAAATAGAGGAGCGGAGTGTCACGTACCGACACAAGAGGAAGAAAGATAATGAATCTTGAAAGATAATGAATATACTCAATCTAATGAACTTAATTCCCAAATGAGTATGGTATTGAGGCTTGAGTCCTCATGTGTGAACTCGGTTGTAGTTATTGATGAATTTATGTTGTTATTGCTACATGTTGAGTATTGTAGTTGATTTACATTATTATTGATATATCTGTTCCCTATTTTGAGTTGGCCGATGATATCTACTCGAGACTTGTGGTTGTAATCGACCCTACTTTTATGTTTTTCTTCTTTGTTATTTGTGTAATGCAAAGCAAACGCCCGTCAACTTCAACTCAACAAAGATCTAGCAGTCTTCACTTCATCGGAAATTCAGGGTGAGCTAATGCGTCTAGCTTGACTGGGTCTTCTTCTTCAAGTCTTGATGCCTTGAACTTGGCATGGACTAGCTAGTATTTGTTTTAGCTTCTTAGACATTCCTAGTTTAGTAATTTGAGATAGATGTTCTTGTGATGATGACTTCCAGATTTTGGGGATATTAATAATAGTTTTGAATTGTTTTATTAATGAGTTAAGTCTTCCGCATTATTTTCTGTTGTTATATATTGAAATGTTAAGGGTTAAATTGGTTGGTTCGCTCACATAGGAGGGTAGATGTGGGTGCCAGTCGCGGTCCGGATTTGGGTCGTGACAAACTTGGTATCAGAGCATTAGGTTCGTTGGTCTCATCACACAAGAACAGGTCTAGTAGAGTCTTAAGGAACGGTAGGGGGACGCCTTTACTTTTCCTCGAGAGGCTATAAGACTTTAGGAAAATTCCACTCTTTCATTCTTTCTTTCGTGCTACTACTTGAGTCCAATTGGTATCTAGGCGATACGAATTGGTATCTGACCATCGTCACTCTATTTCGCGGATGGTTAGAACTAGAGCAACGATTGCGCCAACACCAACATCGGTAAGACAAGAAGCGTCTGAGCCAGCCACTGGGGCTGTAGCTCGAGGAAGAGTAGCGGCAAGAAGCCGTGGTAGAGGTCGTGGGAGGACGTCCTCTAGAGGAAGAGGACGAGCACCTAGCCCATCTGATACTAGGGCGGTGACTCCTCCACCGACTGAAGAGGTGATAAGAGAAGGGGAGGATGGGGTGAATGAGCAAGTACAGAATGAGGAAATGCCACCTCAACCTACCCCAGAGATGATCAATCAGGTTCTCGCTTATCTTAGCGGGTTATCTGATCACGGTCAGGCACCTCCAGGGGTTTCTGCACCAACACCTCCGGTTTCAGAGGTACGACATGCGGCTACTATGGCTCCCCGCATGGATGCACCATTGGGAATGGGCACATTTCCACGTCTGACTACTGGGCCTATTATGACAAACGATCAACATGAACTTTTCAGTAAGTTCTTGAAATTGAAACCTCCAGTCTTTAAGGGTGCAGAATCAGAGGATGCCTACGATTTTCTGGTTGATTGTCATGAGCTACTACACAAGATGGGTATAGTAGAGAGGTTTGGTGTCGAGTTCGTGAGCTATCAGTTTCAAGGGAACGCCAAAATGTGGTGGCGTTCACATGTTGAGTGTCAACCAACGAGGCACCACCTATGACTTGGGAATCATTCTCGAGTTTGTTCATGGAAAAGTATATCCCCCGGACCTTGAGGGATAGGAAGAGGGATGAGTTCTTGAGTCTGTGGTAGTTGAAAAAGTGTATAGGTCTTGTTTGGTGAATTTTGTGGGGAGCAACACTTACGTAGATTTGGTTATCTTAGAAATGGGTGATTTTGATGGAATGCAGGTATGACTTGGCTCTCTCCGAATTTTGCGATCTTGGATTGTAATGCTAAAACGGTGACGTTAGCCAAGCCTGGGACAGATCCGTTAGTGTGGGAGGGTGACTACACTTCCAATCCGGTCCGCATCGTCTCCTTTCTTCGAGCTAAGAAAATGGTCAGTAAAGGGTATTTAGCTTTCTTGGCACATCTTAAGGATGACACTATTCAAGTACCTTCAATCGAATCAGTTTCGGTAGTTCGAGAATTTTTGGATGTGTTCCCTGCAGATCTTCCTGGTATGCCACGGATAGGGATATTGACTGCATTGATCTTGAACCGGGTACTCGCCCCATTTCTATACCCCCTTATAGAATGGCTCCCGCCGAATTAAGAGAGTTAAAGGCTCAACTTCAAGAGTTGTTGAGCAAGGGCTTCATTAGACCAAGTGCATCTCCTTGGGGTGCTCCGGTTTTGTTTGTGAAGAAGAAGGATGGGAGTTTTCGGATGTGCATAGACTACAGACAACTAAATAAGGTAACCATAAAGAACAAGTATCCTCTTCCTCGCATTGATGACTTGTTCGATCAGTTACAAGGTGCTTGTGTCTTCTCTAAGATTGACTTGAGATCCGGTTATCATCAATTGAAAATACGGGCAACGGATGTGCCAAAAACCGCCGAACGAGGTATGGGCATTATGAATTCGTAGTGATGTCTTTTGGTCTTACGAATGCCCCTGCTGCGTTCATGAGCTTGATGAACGGGATTTTTAAGCCATATTTGGACCTCTTCGTAATCGTATTTATTGATGATATATTGGTATACTCGAAGAGCAAGAAGGAACATGAGGAACATTTGAGAATAGTATTGGAAATGTTGAGGGAGAAACAACTTTATGCCAAGTTCTCTAAGTGTGAGTTTTGGCTAGATGCAGTGTCCTTCTTGGGGCACGTGGTTTCTAAGGAAGGAGTGATGGTAGATCCATCTAAGATTGAGACAGTGAAGAATTGGGTAAGACCCACTAATGTATCAGAAATAAGGAGCTTTGTTGGGTTAGCTAGCTACTACCGCAGATTTGTCAAGGGATTCTCTTCTATTGCTTCCCAATTGACGAACTTGACTAAGCAGAATGTTCCATTTGTATGGTCAGATGAATGTGAGGAAAGCTTTCAGAAGCTTAAGACTTTGTTGACTACCGCACCAATTCTTACCTTGCCAATAGAGGGTAAAGACTTCATTGTTTACTGTGATGCATCCTATTCTGGGTTGGGTGCAGTGTTAATGCAAGAGAAAAATGTGATTGCTTATGCTTCGAGGCAATTAAAGGTGCATGAACGTAACTATCCGACCCATGATTTGGAGTTGGCCGCGGTAGTATTTGCACTAAAACAATGGAGGACATTACATGCTGAATTGGGTACTAGGTTGGACCTTAGTACTGCATTTCACCCTCAGACCGATGGTCAGTCTGAGCGAACGATTCAAGTGTTGGAGGATATGCTTCGCGCATGCGTGATAGAGTTTGGTGGCCATTGGGATAGCTTCCTACCCTTAGCGGAGTTTTCGTACAATAATAGCTATCACTCAAGCATTGATATGGCCCCATTTGAAGCATTGTATGGTAGGAGATGTAGGTCTCCCATTGGTTGGTTTGATGCATTCGAGGTTAGACCTTGGGGTACCGATCTTTTGAGGGATTCTATGGAGAAGGTGAAAGCTATTCAAGAAAAGCTTCTAGCGGCGCAAAGTAGACAAAAGGAGTATGCAGACCGAAAGGTTAGAGACTTGGAGTTCATGGAGGGTGAACAAGTCTTGTTGAAGGTTTCACCTATGAAAGGGGTGATGCGGTTTGGCAAAAGAGGTAAGTTAAGTCCAAGGTATATTGGACCATTTGAAGTGCTTAAGCGAATAGGGAGGTGGCTTATGAGTTAGCCTTGCCCCGGGGGCTGCCCTGAGTACATCCGGTATTCCATGTGTCCATGTTGAAAAGATACCATGGAGATGGAAACTACATCATCCGTTGGGATTCAGTTTTGTTGGATGAGAACTTGACTTATGAAGAGGAACCGGTTGCTATATTAGATAGAGAGGTTCGCAAGTTGAGGTCGAGAGAAATTGCATCCATCAAAGTTCAATGGAAGAATCGACCGGTTGAAGAGGCTACTTGGGAGAAGGAGGCGGATATGCAAGAAAAATACCCACATCATTTACTGATTCAGGTACTCCTTTCGCCACTTTGTCTTTCTTCTTTGATCGTTCGGGAGACGAGCGATGGGTAAATTGGTATCTATTGTAACGACTGCTTAGTCGTTTGAGCAGTAAATTGAATCACGGGGAAAAACTGGCTGAGACGACGTGGGTCCCGACGGACCGTCGTGGTCACGACGGCCCGTCAAGGGGGTGTCGTCCCATGGCACTTAGAAATTTGAAATTGGGTACCGAAAATCGACTCTCTGAAAATTGTGACGGACCTGCAGGACGTGCCGTCACATCCACGACGAACCGTCGTGAGTCCCGTTGCAAAACACTTCAACTTTTGAGAAATTGGTGCAAGAAAACGAGTTTCTGACCGTCATGACGGAGGGGCCAGGACGGACCGTCACAGGGGTGACGGGCCGTCGCAGACCACCTGAAACCTGGAGAGGCGCGACGACCGGCGTGACGGACCGTCGCACTCACGACGGCCCGTCACGGGTTGCGCAGCCCCGTGCAGCTTTAGGATTTCTTTCCTCGTTTTAAGGGACGTTTTGGACTATTCTTTCCTTAATTATAAAGTTTGAGGGTTATTATTAATAAATCTAATTACTTGGGGGTTAAATTAGGTAACCTTAAGTTAATTAGTGGGTCATTATTACCATCTTTTATTCTTAATTATATATGAATTAGGGTAAAAGAAAGAGGGTTTGAATAAAGAAAATAAGAAAGAACAAAGAGAGACAGAAGAGAAAGAGAACGAGTAGAGAGAGAGGGAATCGAAGAGGATAGCA
>CM050938.1:0-11156 GCA_027789145.1 Solanum arcanum | reverse complement strand
AAGAGGCATCCCTCTTTTGAATGTATAATAATAAGACAATATGTATATATATATATATATATATATATATATTTTTTTTATGTGTCTAAATTATGCAATGCAATTGAATCAAAACTTGCTCCTGAATCATCATCATTAGGGTCTTGGGCAAATTGCATTGGGTCTTCAAAATTATCTGAATTATTTGAACTTGGGATAGAAATTGCTTTGGGCTTTGTATTGGGCTTGGGTTTATGTGTTTATCTTTTTCATGTCTTTGTTTGAGTAGTTTTTCTACACCTGGGTTATTAGGGATTCTAACTCTTTATTTTTTGGGCTTTTAACTTTTTGTCCGATTGTCCGTTAAATGAAAGTGGTAATTTTCTTCTTGAAGATGAACCTTCGCCTCTTTCACTTTTTGGCAAAGTGACAGCCATTAACGGGTTTGAGGAGTCTTTACCGCCACCGTTTGAACCGGACTAGTCAGTATCATTATCCGATACAAATGGATTTCTTAGCATTCAGTGGGGAATGCAAACCCATCTCATCCATTTTTGTTTGGGATGGAGAACCCTGTGTATCCGTCTGAGTTTGTATATTCTTACCTTTGCCTTCCAATTTGCTGAGTCTTTCCCTGAGCTTGGCATTTTCTTCCATTAAGGCTTCATTTCTCAAATTTAGCCTCTTGAACGCTTCAGTCATGGATGAGCAATGGTCACAAAATATAATTTTATTTGTGTCTTTTTGGATATTATCTTGTGGAATTTTTCTGGGTTTTGTCTAAGAGTGGAGAGAAATATAATAGTTTGGTCCTAATGTTCCTCTAGCATAGTCTAAAGCTTCAGTAAAATCATTAAAACCTTTAAAAAGTGGTTTACTTAAAGTCTTTGATTGAATCTAAAACTTCTATCCATGTTTGAAACACTCCATTTGTCTTACCATGAATTACTACATAATATTTAAATTTATTTTCTGTATTTCTATTAGTAAAATAGTATCCTAGAGCATTTAAAACAGCAATTATATATTTAGTGTCTTGTTTATTATGTGCTATCCATATGTTGTCTATAAGGCATGTCTGTTGTTTATCTAATTGACAATTAGGTAAATGTCTTAATGTTAAATTTGACGGTTCGTATGCAATTAAGCTTTGTATTCCAAAATGTATTCTATCTATCCCGACATCGCCAATTTTATCTAATGACTTAAAATTTAGATTAGCTAATACAGTCGCTTGTAAGAGTCTCCACAAACCCGAGGTTGAAGGTTGAACCCTTTTACCTTTGTCTGGTAGTAGAGGTCTCATTCTGTAAAAATTAAGTTTTAATTAGTAGTCTACTTAATTGATCTGCAATATTATTATCATTCCCTTTAATGTGCTCAAAAACTACAGAATTGTAAATAGATATGGTATCTAAAAATTTAACCATCTTCTTCATCGCTAGTTTTATTATTAATTTTTGATAAAACTTTACTATTGCTTCACAACTGTTCTTACTAATATTTCTGGTTTATTTAAAATATAAATTCTAAAACTGTCTAAACCATATATTACTGACTAAAATTTCAACATCTATAATCGGCCTTATTGCCCTTTTCTTTAAATTTTCCACTTTGATAGGCACATATCTTTTCTTCTTGTTTAATACTATATTTATGCGGTTTCGATTTTAATATCGCACCCCATCCCTCAAAACTTCCATCTGTTTCTATTATTAAATAACTGCTTTCTAGTGGCATATTTAAATCAGAATGTTTTTTATTCTTTCCTTTATTTCTTGTACTAATTTTATGTCTTCTATATTAAAATTTCTCTGTCCTTTATTTCCTGTCTTAGAATATAATGGTCCTGCTATTTTTCCTAACTCTTTTATAAAAGGTCTTGCATAATTAACTATACCTAGAAATTTTTGTAGATTTTTAAATTATCTAATTTATCCGCATATCTAGTGCCTTTTTAGCTATATGAGGTTGTAATTTAACTTTTCCTTCTCCTAAAATAATTCCTAAAAAATTTATATAATTTTTACATAATTCCATTTTCTTTTTACTAATTATTATTCCATTATTAACAAATAGTCTAAAAACTGTTTGTAAATGTCCTAAGTGTTCTTTTATATCTTTGCTAAATACTAGAATATCATCTACATATACTAAAACAAATCTTTTGTATTCTCCAAATATTTTATCCATTTTTCTTTGAAATATTGGAGGTGCTGTTTTTAATCCAAATGGCATAACTAGCCATTCAAAGTGTCCTTCAGGGCAAGTAAATGCTGTCCATTCTATGCTATCTGGATGCATTTTTATTTGCCAGTATATCCTGACTTACAATCAAATTTACTAAAAATTGTTTTTCCTTGAATTCTATTTATTAACTCTGCTTTATCCGTAATTTATATCCATCTGTTCTAGTATTATCATTTAATCTCTTATAATTTATGACCATTCTCGCCTTTCCTCTAATTATTTCATTATGATTTCGCACCATAAATGTCACTGATCTATGCTTTGAAATTGATCTTCTTATTACTCCTAATTCTAATAGTTCTTTAATTTGTATTTTGAAGTCTTCTTGATCTTGATTTGTGGCTTCTATAGAGGCTGTTTTTATTATGTATTCGGGTTTATGATATCTAATTTACATACTATATGATTATTTTCCCAATGTTTTAAGGGTTTTTCTCCTATTATTTCTATTTGGTCTAATATTTTTACTATATTATCAAGGTCTTTTGATTTTTTATTTGTCCTATTTGCTGAATTCTGCTTTTAAAATTGTATAATCTTGTCTCCATTTCTATTAAAACATAGTTTTTATTAACTATTTCATCTTCTTCATCTATTTCTAATGTATTTTCATATAATGTATTGCCTTCTTTTTTAATACATTGTATATTATTTTCACAGTTGTCGCAACATTTTTCTTTGTATCTTAGTTTAGTTTCAATTTTATTGGTTAAAATCAAGTNNGANTANTANTTCTCATAAAAAGTATTCCGTCTCTAGTTATTAAAGTTCCTCCTTTGTTATGTAATATGAAATCTAGTCCTAACACAAAATCTACCCTTATGTCTAGATCTCTTACCCATATTTTATCCATTTTATAAGTGGGTTTATAAAATTAGAACAAGTATTTAAGAAACTTATTTGAGCTTTATCTATATAATGTCTATATATATTATGTGTTCCATCCATTTGCATAGTCATAAAGTGGTTTTTCTAAAGTTTTTATTAATTCTATGGGTACAATCTTTTTATTTAGAATACTTTTAGTGCATCCTGAATCTATTAATGCTAAAGTCTCTATTTCATATTTTCCAATATTAAGTTTTGCTAATATTTTAATAGTATTTATATTTTTATCTTCATTACATATTAAAGTGTTAGATTCTTCATTCATTAATTCTTGATTATCTTCTGGTTGTTCTTGTTGTATATTTTTCCCTTTTTCTAGCCTTACTATTCTTTCTTCTAATTCTTTCATTTTTGCTTCTAATACTAGCACTTTTAAATTTACTAGAGGTTCTTCTGTGTATCTTTCTTTTCCTTTCTGAGTCAACTAGTAGAAGAATTTAATGAAGCATTATTAAATGTAGATGAATATATGTCAGACAATGAAAGTATTTACTCTATAGTAAGTATTGATATAGATGAAAATAACAAAGAAGAAGATTCTTCTAATTCAGAAGGAGAAGAATTAATTAACGTGTCACGACCCAAAACCGATCGCGACTGGCACCCACATTTACCCTCCTATGTGAGCGAACCAACCAATTTAACCCTTAACATTTCAATGTAATATCATCATAAGTAATGCGGAAGAGTTAACTCATTAATAAAACAATTCAAAACTATTATTAATATCCCCAAAATCTGGAAGTCATCATCACAAGAACATCTATCTCAAATTACTAAACTAGGAATGTCTAAGAAGCTAAAACAAATACTAGCTAGTCCATGCCGGAAGTTCAAGGCATCAAGACTTGAAGAAGAAGACCCAGTCCAAGCTAGACGCATTAGCTCACCCTGAATTTCCGATGAAGTGAAGACTGCTAGATCTTTGTTGAGTTGAAGTTGACGGAACGCTTCTTTGCATTACACAAATAACAAAGAAGAAGAACATAAAAGTAGGGGGTCAGTACAACCACAAGTACTGAGTAGATATCATCGGCCAACTCAAAATAGGGAACAGTATATATCAATAATAATGTAAATCAACTACAATACTCAACAGGTAGCAATAACAACATAAATTCATCAATAACTACAACCGAAGTTCACACATGAGGACTCAAGCCTCAATACCATACTCATTTGGGAATTAAGTTCATTAGATTGAGTATATTCATTATCTTTCAAGATTCATTATCTTTCTTCCTCTTGTGTCGATGCGTGACACTCCGCCTCCTCTATTTCTATCCTGGTGCCGAACGTGGCACTCCGATCCTCATATACTATCCTGGTACCGAACGTGGCACCCGATCCATATTCTATCCTGGTGTCGGAACGTGACACTCCGATCCTCATATTCATTCTATCCTGGTACCGGGACGTGGCACCCGATCCTCATATTCATTCTATCCTGGTACCGGAACGGGGCACCCGATCCATATTCTATCCTGGTGTCGGAACGTGACACTCCGATCCTCATATTCATTCTATCCTGGTACCGGAACGTGGCACCCGATCCTCATATTCATTCTATCCTGGTACCGGAACGTGGCACCCGATCCCCTAATTCATCAAGCCTTCTTTTACACTAAGGCATCATCATTATCATTATATAATATATCAAGCCTTCTTTCATACTAAGGCATCATCATTCTCATTATATAATATATCAAGTTTAATTAGGGTTCTTTCAAGATTTGGGATTCAATAGCTTCATCATGCTTTGTTAATTCATCACAATTTCACATTCATATTCATGCAAGCATACAACTTAAGCACATAGTAGGGTTCACAACACTATCAATACATATCATTCACTATTAAGAGTTTACTACGAATATCGTAAGAGAAACCATAACCTACCTCCACCGAAGAATTGGAATCAACAAGAATTCTCCCAAGCTTCGCTATCCTCTTTGTTTTCTCTCTTTCTCGTTCGACTTTCCCTCTCTCTTTTCTTTTCTCGCTTGTTTTATTCAAACCCTCCTTCTTTTACCCTAATTAATGTATAATTAAGAATAAAAGAGGACAATAAACGCCTCTAATTAACTTAAGGTTACCTAATTTCACCCCTAAGTAATTAGACTTATCAATGTTACCCCTCAATCTTTATAATTAAGGAAATAATAGTCAAAAACGACTTTAAAACGTGTGGAGAAATCCTAAATCGCTCGGGATTGTGCAGCCTGTGGACGGGCCGTCACGCCGCGACGGTCCGTCACACAAAGCCGTCGTGTCTCCCGCACTCTGTGGTGCGACGGCCCGTCACCCCTGTGACGGTCCGTCCTGGCCCCTCCGTCATGACGGTCAGAGACTCGTTTCTTGTACCAAATTCTCAAAAGTTGAAGTGTTTTGCAACGGGTACTCACGACGGTTCGTCGTAGATGTGACGGCACGTCCTGCAGGTCCGTCACAACTTACAGAGAGTCGATTTTTCAGTACCCAATTTCAAAACTCTAAGTGTCATGGAACGACACTCCCTCGACGGGCCGTCGGGACCACGACGGTCCGTCGTTCCATCCGTTGTCCCAGCCAGTTTTTCCAGAATGGACTCTGTTGCTCAAACGACTAAACAGGTCGTTACAATAGATACCAATTTACCCATCGTTCGTCCCCGAACGATCAAAAGAAGAAAACCAGTGGCGAAGAGGAGTACCGAATCAGAAACAGATGTGGGTATTTCTCTTGCATATCCGCCTCCTTCTCCCAAGTAGCCTCTTCAACCGGTCGATTCTTCCATTGGACTTTGATGGATGCAATTTCTCTCGACCTCAACTTGCGAACCTCCCTATCTAATATAGCAACATGTGCTCCTCCTCATATGACAAGTTCTCATCGAGTAAAACTGAATCCCAACGGATGATGTAGTTTCCATCTCCATGGTATCTTTTCAACATGGACACATGAAATACCGGATGTACTCCGGACAGCCCTGGGGGCAAGGCTAACTCATAAGCCACCTCCCCTATTCGCTTAAGCACTTCAAATGGTCCAATATACCTTGGACTTAACTTACCTCTTTTTCCAAACCGCATCACCCCTTTCATTGGTGAAACTTTCAACAAGACTTGTTCACCCTCCATGAACTCTAAGTCTCTAACCTTTCGGTCTGCATACTCCTTTTTGTCTACTTTGCGCCGCTAGAAGCTTTTCTTGAATGCCCTTCACCTTATCTAACGAATCCCTTAAAAGATCGGTACCCCAAGGTCTAACCTCGAATGCATCAAACCAACCAATGGGAGACCTACATCTCCTCCCATACAATGCTTCGAATGGAGCCATGTCAATGCTTGAGTGATAGCTATTATTGTATGAAAACTCCGCTAAGGGTAAGAAGCTATCCCAATGGCCACCAAACTCTATCACGCATGCGCGAAGCATATCCTCCAACACTTGAATCGTTCGCTCAGACTGACCATCGGTCTGAGGATGGAATGCAGTACTAAGGTCCAACCTAGTACCCAATTCCGCATGCAATGTTTTCCAAAACTTAGAGGTAAACTGCACTCTATCCGATATAATGGAGAGTGGAACCCCATGCAATCGAACGATTTCTGAGATATAGATCTTGGCTAACTTCTCTGCATTGTAAGTCACCTTGACCGGAATAAAATGAGCAGACTTAGTTAACCTATCAACAATCACCCAAATGGAGTCATACTTACCCAATGTCTTTGGAAGACCAACCACGAAGTCCATTGCGATTCTCTCCCACTTCCATTCAGGAATGGGCATTCTCTGAAGTGTTCCTCTGGGCCTTTGGTGTTCATACTTTACTTGTTGACAGTTTGGACACTTGGCAATAAAGTCAACAATATCACGCTTCATTCTACTCCACCAAAAGTGTTGCTTTAGGTCACGGTACATCTTGGTCGCACCCGGATGTATAGAATACTTTGAACTATGAGCCTCTGTCAGAATAGTGTTGATCAAATCATCAACTCGGGGTACACATACCCTTCCCTTGATTCTCAAAACACCTTCCTCATCGATTTGTGCTTCTTTAGCCTCTCCTTGCAACACTTTGTCTCGGATTCGCCTTAGTTTCTCATCATCAAACTGTTTTCCCTTAATCTTGTCAAGAAAAGAAGATCTCGACTCCACACTAGCTAACAATCCTCCCTTCTCATTTACTTCTAACCTCATCAAATCGTTAGCCAAAATCTGTACTTCTCTAGCCAATGGGCGCCTAGAAGCTTGCAATTGAGCTAGACTTCCCATGCTTCCCGCCTTTCTACTCAAAGCATCCGCTACAACATTCGCCTTCCCCGGATGATACAAGATAGTGATATCGTAGTCCTTTAGTAGTTCCATCCATCTCCTTTGTCTCAAGTTCAACTCTTTACGAGTAAAGGCGTCTTTGAAGGCTACGATGATCCGTGTAAACTTCACACTTAACCCCATACAAATAGTGTCTCCATTGTTTTAGTGCAAATACTACCGCTGCCAACTCCAAATCATGGGTCGGATAGTTACGTTCATGCACCTTTAATTGCCTCAAGCATAAGCAATCACATTTTTCTCTTGCATTAACACCGCACCCAACCCGAATAGGATGCATCACAAGAAACAATGAAGTCTTTACCCTCTATTGGTAAGGTAAGAATTGGTGCGGTAGTCAACAAAGTCTTAAGCTTCAAAGCTTTCCTCACATTCATCCGACCATACAAATGGAACATTCGCTTAGTCAAGTTCACAATTGGGAAGCAATAGAAGAGAATCCCTTGACAAATCGGCGGTAGTAACTAGCTAACCCCACAAAACTTCTTATTTCTGACACATTAGTGGGTCTCACCCAATTCTTCACTGTCTCAATCTTAGATGGATCTACCATCACTCCATCCTTAGAAACTACGTGCCCCAAGAAGGACACTGCATCTAGCCAAAACTCACACTTAGAGAACTTGGCATAAAGCTGTTTCTCCCTCAACATTTCCAATACTATTCTCAAATGTTCCTCATGTTCCTTCTTGCTCTTCGAGTATACCAATATATCATCAATAAATACGATCACGAAAAGGTCCAAATATGGCTTAAAAATCCCGTTCATCAAGCTCATGAACGCAGCAGGGTATTCGTAAGACCAAAAGACATCACCACAAATTCGTAATGCCCATACCTCGCTCAAAAGCGGTTTTTGGCACATCCGCGTCCCGTATTTTCAATTGATGATAACCGGATCTCAAGTCAATCTTAGAGAAGACACAAGCACCTTGTAATCGATCGAACAAGTCATCAATGCGAGGAAGAGGATACTTGTTCTTTATGGTTACCTTGTTTAGTTGTGCGTAGTCTATGCACATCCAAAACTCCCATCCTTCTTCTTCACAAACAAAACCGAGCACCCCAAGGAGATGCACTTGGTCTAATGAAGCCCTTGCTCAACAACTCTTGAAGTTGAGCCTTTAACTCTCTTAATTCAAGGGAGCCATTCTATACGGGGTATAGAAATGGGGCGCAGCCCGGTTCAAGATCGATACAAAAGTCAATATCCCTATCTGGTGGCATACCAGGAAGATCTGCAGGGAACACATCCAAAAATTCTTGAACTACCGAAACTGATTCGATTGAGGGTACTTGGATAGTGTCATCCCTAAGATGTGCTAAGAAAGATAAACAACCCGTACTAACCATCTTCTGAGCACCAAGAAAGGAGATAATACGCACCGGATTGGAAGTGTAGTCGCCCTCCCACACTAACGGATCTGTCCCAGGCTTGGCTAACGTCACCGTTTTAGCATTACAATCCAAGATCGCAAAATTCGGAGAAAGCCAAGTCATACCCAGAATTACATCAAAGTCACCCATTTCTAAGATAACCAAATCTACATAAGTGTTGCTCCCCACAAAATTCACCAAACAAGACCTATACACCTTTTTAACTATCACAGACTCACCCACCGGAGTAGAAACACGAATAGGCGTGTCAAGTAATTCACAATGTAAATTTAGACCGTTAGCAAATGAGGAAGATACATAGGAAAATGTGGATCCAGGATCAAACAATACGGAAGCCATGCAATCACAAATCAAAAGGTTACCTGTGATGATGACAAAGATCGACGCTCCGCCGAGATCTCCCAGGAAAGCGTAACAATGGGCCCCATTATTTGTCCGTCTCTGTTGCCCTACCATGTTGCGTAGTAGTGGCTCCAGCTTGCCCATCACCTCTGCCGCTTTGGTGACCACCATTCCCTCGACTACCACGCCCTCCAGAATAACGGCCTCTACCATGACCACCTCTACCTCTAGCTATTGGGGGTCTATAACTTTGTTTGGGACAATTCCTCCTAATATGTCCAGTCTCCCCACATCCATAACACTCTCTAGAGTCAAGCATAGGTCTCTCAGAGAAGTGTTGACCGGTCTGAGGTGGTCCCCCAACTACAGTCTGTAGTGAAGACTGAATTGGTCGAACTGAGTAGCCTCCAGAAGTCTGTCCTCTAGTATACGAACTATTAAACTCACCTCCCTTTCGAAACCTTTTTGATGTCGAAGTTGCGGTGAAGTCATCTGGCTTCACTCCTTCCACCTCTATCACAAAGTCTACCACCTCTTGGAAGGATTTTGCCGCAGCCGCTACCTGTAAGGCTGAAATCCGCAACTCTGATCTCAACCCCTTCACAAAACGGCGGATCCGTTCTTGTGGACTGAAACAGAGTTGAGTGGCATATCTTGATAAAGCACGAAACTTAGCCTCATATGCGTTAACCGTCATTCTACCTTGCTCGAGACTTAAGAACTCGTCCCTTTTCCTATCCCTCAAGGTCCGGGGGATATACTTTTCCATGAACAAACTCGAGAATGATTCCCAAGTCATAGGTGGTGCCTCTGTTGGTTGACACTCAACATGTGAACGCCACCACATTTTGGCGTTCCCTTGAAACTGATAGCTCACGAACTCGACACCAAACCTCTCTACTATACCCATCTTGTGTAGTAGCTCATGACAATCAACCAGAAAATCGTAGGCATCCTCTCGATTACGCACTTTAAAGACTGGAGGTTTCAATTTCAAGAACTTCTTGAAAAGTTCATGTTGATCGCTTGTCATAATAGGCCCAGAGTCGACGTGGAAATGTGCCCATTCCCAATGGTGCATCCATGCGAGAGCCATAGTAGCCGCATGTCGTACTCTCAAACCGGAGGTGTTGGTGCAGAAACCCTGGAGGTGCCTCGACCGTGATCCGATAACCTCGCTAAGATAAGCGAGAACACGATTGATCATCTCTCGGGGTAGGTTGGGGTGGCAATTCCTCATGTTGCGCTTTGTTCATTCTCCCCTTCCTCACCCTCTCTTATCACCTCTTCTTCGGTGGAGGAGTCACCGCCTCTAGCATCGGATGGGCTAGGTGCTCGTCCTCTTCCTCTAGAGGACGTCCTCCCACGACCTCTACCACGGCCTCTTGCCGTTGTTCTCCCTCGAGCTACAGCCCCGGTGGCTGGCTCAGACGTTTCTTGTCTTGCCGGTGTTGTTGTTGGCGCGGTCGTGGCTCTAGTTCTAACCATCTGCGAAAGAGAGTGAAGATGGTCAGATACCAATTCGTATCGCCTAGATACCAATTGGACTCAAGTAGTAGCACGAAAGAAAGAATGAAAGAGTGAAATTTTCCTAAAGTCTTATAGCCTCTCAAGGAAAAGTAAAGGCGTCCCCCTACCGTTCCTTAAGACTCTACTAGACCTGTTCTTGTGTGATGAGACCAACGAACCTAATGCTCTGATACCAAGTTTGTCACGACCCAAAACCGATCGCGACTGGCACCCACATTTACCCTCCTATGTGAGCGAACCAACCAATTTAACCCTTAACATTTCAATGTAATATCATCATAAGTAATGCGGAAGACTTAACTCATTAATAAAACAATTCAAAACTATTATTAATATCCCCAAAATCTGGAAGTCATCATCACAAGAACATCTATCTCAAATTACTAAACTAGGAATGTCTAAGAAGCTAAAACAAATACTAGCTAGTCCATGCCGGAAGTTCAAGGCATCAA